>PVJS01051985.1:0-13781 GCA_004027185.1 Glis glis
CCCAGGGGTATTTTACCTCTAAGCTCCACCCCCAGCCCTATTTTTATTCTTTATTTTGAATCAGGGTCTCACTAAGTTGCGGAGGGCCTCACTAAGTAGCTGAGGCTGGCCGCGAACCCGGATCCTCCAATCTCTGCCTCCCAAGTACTGGGATTACAAGTGTACACCACCATGCCTGGCTATTCTATTTGTGTGTGTGTGTGTGTGTGTGTGTGTGTGTGTGTGTGTGTGGTACTGGGGATTGATCCCAGGCGCTTTATACCTCCAGGCTACACCCCTAGCCCTATTTCATTATTTATTTGGAAACAGGGTCTTGCTAAATTGCTGCAAGCTTCACTAAATTGCTGAGGCCGAGGTTGCCTTCGAACCTGTGATCCTTCTGTCTCAGCCTCCCAAGTGTTGGGATTACAGGCATACGCCACCATGCCCAACTTCCTGAGTACTTTCAGTACTTCCAAAAAAACTTCC
This sequence comes from Glis glis, assembly GCA_004027185.1. NCBI lineage: Eukaryota > Metazoa > Chordata > Mammalia > Rodentia > Gliridae > Glis > Glis glis. Next base: position 469 of record PVJS01051985.1, read on the forward strand.
AAATTCTGGATCTATTGCCATTATGGATTTATTATCTTTAAAATTATATTTTGTAAAATATATATTTTGTAAATATATATTTTGTAAAATTATATTTTGTAGCCGGGTATGGTGGCACATGCTTGTAATCCCAGTACTTGGCAGACTGAGACGGGAGGATCGCAGGTTCGCAGCCAGCCTCAGCAACTTAGTGAGGCCCTCCGCAACTTAGCGAGACCTTGTTTCAAAATAAAAGAATAAAATAGGGCTGGGGACATAGCTTGGAGGTAGAATGCCCCTGGGTTCCATCCCCAGCACCACAAAAAAATTATATTTTTTGCCATTTTATGGGGTTTAGAGTTATAGGCAAAAGATGCTTAGTACAGCATCGATGACCGAGGATGTGCAGGGATGTGGGGAAGTGTGTGGGAACTGGGATGGGATGTGCTGACCACACTGCTGGGTCGACTGGGCAACAGAGAGTCTCCACATCACTGCCTTTTAGCAGGAGGGCTGGGAAGGCAGGGATAGGACTGCCTATGAAGACTAGCCCAGATGGTGGTTTGGGCTTTGCTTCTCCTCCAGGTCCAAGGAGATAGGGTCTTGTGTCCTGCGCTGGCAAGAGGGCTGTAGGCGGTGGCCAGCATTGGAAGATGTTTCAGGTTCAGCCCAGCAGTTGTCACGTTGTGGCAGCCTGGATGTGAACACGTCTCACAGGCTCAAGCACCTTCCTCAGTTCCCTGCTTCTTCACGCCCCCACTGCCTTGGCTCCAGCAGCTTTCAGTATTCAGGGTGGAATCCCAGGTTTCCTGTCTCCAAGGAGCACATGGCTGTCTGCAAGTACTGGGGAACGTCAGGGAGGAGACACTCCAGGTTGTGTTGCTTTGTTGGAGGCAGGTTCTGAAGCCCCATCCCAGTGCTCCCGTGCCAAGGAGGGGGGTCCAAAAGAAACAGCACCTGAGAGTTGGCACTCTCCAGATGCCAGGAGGTACAGAGTGGGGGATGAAGTCTGGGCTTAAGGATTGAAAATCTTCCCAGCCATCCCTGACTCAGCCTAGCTTCCACCGCCCCAGACCCTTTTTTGGGAAAGAGTAGGATCTCCTGTCTGCTGGTACATCCCCTGACAAACAGATGTTAAATTCCTGTGCTCCTGCCGGGCGTGGTGGTGCACGCTTGTAATCCCAGTACTTTGGGAGGTGGAGACCGGAGGATCCGGGTTCGCGGCCAGCCTCAGCGCTCTCTCTCTCTCTCTCTCTCTCTCTCTCTCTCTCTCTCTCCCCCCCCCACCTGGTGAGGCCCTCTGCAACTTCGTGAGACCCGGTTTCAAAATAAAGTATAAAAAATAGGGCTGAGGGTGTAGCGCAGAGGTAGAACACCCCTGGGTTCAATCCCCGGTACCACACACACACACACACACACACACAAATTCCTGTGCTCCCATAGATGAATGAGAAGGAGAAAGAATTAACTTATGATATTTGAGCAAACACTGCAATTGATGGAAGAAGTTAGGGCCAGGGGTGGTGTCACTTGCCTATAATTCTAGTACTTAGGAGGCTGCTACAGGAGGATCACAGGTTGGAGGCCAGCCTCAGAAATTTAGCAACACCTTGTTATGAAATAAAAAATAAAACAGGCTGGAAGTGTAGCTTGGAGGTGAAATGTCCCTGGGTTCAATCCCAGTATCAAAAAAGAAAGTTAGGATGACCTAGTGGGAGTGGCCTTTGGGGGAATTCATTGCCCTGTTCTTGTGGCTTCTCCATCTGAATGCAATGTTAGAGTTGATGCACACATAGCTCCCTGTCTCATATGTGCCTGAGTGACTCATCCTGACCCGGGAGAGCTGCTTGCAAATGACTGAAGAGGGACACACTCCCCCACCCCTTGCTATCACTGGTCGGATCAGCATTTAGCACAGGGCCTAGCCCCTCCCTGAGTTCATTGGATGGTAGAGAGACCACCAACATGATGATTTTGCCATCAGGAGGTGCCCTTTGGGGTTTTGGACTTCTGATTTTGTTTTGTTTTTGCAGTACTGGAGATTGAACCCAGGGGCATTCTACCTCTGAGCTACACCCCCAGCCCTATTTTTATTCTTTAGTTTGAAACAGGGTCTCACTAAGTTGCAGAGGACCTCACTAAGTAGCTGAGGCTGGCTGCGAACCCGGATCCTCCTGTCTCAGCCTACCAAGTACTGGGATTACAAGTGTGCGCCACCACGCCCGGCCTGATTATTTTATTTTATTTTTTGGTACTGAGGATTGAACCCAGGGGTATTCTACTTCTGAGCTACACCCCCAGTCCTGTTCATTTTTTACTTTTGAAACAGGGTCTCATTAAGTTGCTGAAGGTCTCACTAAGTTGCTGAAGCTGGCCTTGAACCTGCGATCCTACTGTCTCAGCCTCCCAAGTACTGGGATTATAGGCATGCCATCACACCCAGCTTGGACTTGCAATTTTGACACAGCTACTAGACAAAAATACTTTTGAAAAGAAGACATGGGTTTGCTACTGAGCCCTTGTCAAAATGAAATGCCGGCTCCATGGAGGGCTGACCTGCATCCCTATTTTTATGTGGCCAGTCAACCAAACCCAATGACTGACAATCAAAAGGACCCCCACGCCTCACTTGTCCCATAAACATGGTGTGTTGAGGGTCACAGTCAGCTGGCCCCGAGGTCTCTCCATCCTCTGTGAGAAAGTGATGGCTCTCCCTGTGGGCGGAGCTTTCTCACATTCTGCTGCCTCAAGAGGAGCCAAGTGTCTGGCTTTCTTGGGGTCCTTCATTCACAAAGGTCCCCCTGGATCCCATGTCTGATTGCACTGAAGCCTGATGGTGTCTATGGGGCTGTCCAGCCTCAGCATCCGCCATGCAGACCCCAGAGCTGACCCAGCTGCTCTGCTTGGGTGGAACTCAGACTCTTAGACTGTGGCAGATCAAAGATGCCTTCTGGGAGGCATGAACCATTGAAGCGGATTGTGGTTGCTGATTGAACTGACTGGGTCCCTTGTGTAGCTGGCTGAGGCACAGGCCATGGCCGGGGAGGGACAGGGACCCAATGGTGGGTAATGAGGGCTGCGTTTACTGAGTGCTTTCTGTGTTCTCTGACAAGGCCCGAGGGAGGCGAGCTGCAACAGGGCTTGCAACTTGTTTCAGCTTCTTCATCCACAAAGTCACTGTGAGTATCAGTGAGCTGGTCTTTTGCAAGAGGGGCAGCATCGAGTCTGAGAGGCAAGCTCCTGGATCAGAGGGTAGGAGGATTTAAACACGTTACAGATGCTGATAAATGGCCCTCCGAAACAGGATATGATTGCTCCCACTCCCCTGTGCTTTTAAACATATGGCTTAAAATAGTTGACTAAAATACACAGCACCTGACATGTTTTACACCATATTTTTATGTTAAAAGTATAGTTTTGTGTGACACCTGATGCGTTGCATTTCTTTTACTTCCTTTATTTATACTTCTTTATGGCTAATGCATTACTTTTCATGCAAACATCACCAGGCTCCTACTCTGTGCTAATCAAGCCGCACCCTCGCGGACCTTACACTGAGTCAGACGCTGTCCTAGGTGCTGAAAACACAGGCGGAAGCAGACCAAACCCCGCTCCGCCCCCACGCACTCCGCGCCAAGCCAGGCGCTGTCCTAGGTGCTGAAAACACAGGAGGAAGCACACCAAGCCCCGCCCTCGCGGGCCCTACCCTGCGCCAGGTAGTGTCCTAGGTGCTGAAAACCCAGTCGGAAGCTGACCAGGCCTGCCTCCGGACCCTACACTGAGCCAGGCGGTGTCCTAGGTGCTGAAAACTCAGGAGGAAGCAAACCAAGCACTGCCCCCGCAGACCCTACGTCCAGCCAGGCGAAGTCCTAGGTGCTGAAAACACAGGAGGAAGCTGACCAGGCCTGCCCCCACGGATCTTACGCTGAACCAGGCGCTGTCCTAGGTGCTGAAAACGCAGGAGGAAGCTGACCAGGCCTGCCCCCACGGACCCTACACTGAGCCAGGCGCTGTCCTAGGTGCTGAAAACTCAGGAGGAAGCAAACCAAGCCCTGCCCCTGTGGACTCTACGGGGAGCCAGACGCTGTCCCAGGTGCTGAAAATCCAGGCAGAAGGGGACTAGGCCCCGCCCTTGTGGAGCTTTCCTAGAAGTGGGTGCGACTAACAAAGAAGCCGGGATACCATATGGCAGGCTGCGAAGGACTCATGAGGAGAAGTGCAGCAGAGAAAGGAGTTGGGGAGTGGGCCAGGGAGAGGGGATGAGACCTTTGAATGATAATGAAAACCTCTTCGATGCAAAGATCAGAATGAAGAGATCAGTATCTGAGGAGCCATTAATGCTGACAAGGTGAATTGTTTTGCATATAAAAATCCCCCTTGCAGGGGCACCTGTCTAGGGCATATCACAACTGGCCCATGTATTTGTTCCATCACCCCCGGCTCCAGGCAGCTACAGTGGAGGGAGGATCATGAATTCTGACTGAACCCAGACCTCGACTGGACCAGAGTGGAGACATTCCCCAGACCAGTGAACACTGGGGCTTGTTTTGCCGCTGTGCAGAACCCTATGCGCTCACTTTTTTTCTATCTACAACACTAGTGGTCTATTTTTTTTTTTTTGTACAGGGGATAGAACCCAGGGGCATTCTACCTCTGAGCTACATTCCCAGCCCCATTTTATTTTATTTTCAAACAGGGTCTCACTAAGTTTCTAAGGTTCTTGCTAAGTTGCTGAGGCTGGCCTTGAACCTGTGATCCTCCTGTCTCAGCCTCCCAAGTACTGGGATTACAAGCACGCACCACCACGCTTGTCTGTCTTTGATTAGTGGTCGGTCTTTGATTAGTATGACCACCAAGGTCCCCTGCCCAAAATTTAAAACTTGCAGTTGGTCTCAGTGAATTTATTATTGGCACATTCTCCTTGGCTGGCATTGGAGTAGACTCAGATTTGTAGTGTGTGTGTGTGTGTGTGTGTGTGTGTGTGTGTGTGTGTGTTACTGGGAATTGAGCCCAGGGACACTTTACCACTGAGCATGACCCCAGCCCTATTTTATTTTGCAACAGGGTCTTGCTAAGTTGCTGATGCTGGTGGTGAACCTGTGATCCTCCTGTCTCAGCCTCCCAAGTACTGGGACACAGGCATGTACCACCACACCTAGCTACATTTTTTTAGGGTTCTGATAGACTTTATTAATTCTTCAATAGTATCCATTCTGGATCTAAATAAAAATATAAAGAGTCAAAGATATAAAAGGACCAAAAGAAGTCAACATGTCTGTAAAGCTTGTGTGTGTGAGGATGAGTTTAATTTTGGTTTGTTGGTCTCTTGTGAGTTCTCAGTACTCATCTTGCTGTTGCTGGTCCCCCTGAAGTGTGATACTCAAAGCACCACACTCCTTCGCTGCCTGTTACCCTGAGGTTGTGCCATGAACAAATATCAGGTGGAAATGGACCCCCTTCTGAGCAGCCATTATTACAGAGGAAGCCTAGGAAACGTCACTTTGAGATTCAGGAAGCGAGGCAGAATTCACCTTTGGTATCAGATGAACTGTGAGAGATTTCAACACCCTTTCAGTTCTCTTAGTTTCTGAGGAATGTGATTTTGGTGCTGACCAAGTGTCCAATTGGCTGTTCTAACCCTACATGAATGAAAATGGATGAAGTTAAGAGCTGAGTCCTCACTCAGCCACTGTTGTTCATGAGGCTTGTGGTTATGGTTTATGTAGTATCATACCTCAAAGTACGGTATATATTTTGTCTTAATATTCTATACTATTAAACGAATGCAATTCCACAGATGTAAGTTCATAAAAAATTGTGTCTGATGTCTATTGTATTTCGAAGTGGAATCTACATGATATATGTATAACATAATACAATATATAATTAATAAATTGCACTATAAGCTGGGCACAGTAGCACACACCTATAATTCTAGTACTAGGGAGACTAAGACAGGAGGATCAAAGGTTTGAGACTAGCCTCAGAAACTTAGAAAGAACCTCAGCAACTTAGGGAAACTGTTTTGAAATAAAAAATAAAAAGGGTTGGGGTGTAGCTTGCAGGTAGAATGCCCCTGGGTTTGACCCCCAGTACCAAAAAAAGTGTGTGTGTGTGTGTGTGTGTGTGTGTGTGTGTGTGTGTATATATATATACACACACATAAAAAAACATATATATATGTTGCATTGCATTAATGTAATATATACATTTAATGTAATAAAATATATACGTATACATCATATACGTTATAGACATGAATGTATGGGATATGTAATTATATAATATGTGCAATTAATATAATTTTATAATAATATATTAATTATATGTGATTATCTCATATATTATGTTATTTTGCATTATATTATAGTTATAGGATGATTTGGTGGTCTGATCATTTCAATCCTTGGATGTGTATCTTTAGATCAGATTGGATGAGTGAAAACCTAGTTTGATTATTAAAGTAGCTGGGATCTAATCTACCATAATTTTGCTTATTAATTAGCCTGAACTGAGCTGGGCATGGTGGTGCATGCCTGTAATCCCAGTACTTGGGAGTCTGAGACAGGAGGCCAGCCTCAGCAACTTAGGGAGACACTCAGTAACTTAGTGAGATTGTTTCAGGATAAAAATTAAAAGGGCTGGGGATGTAGCTCAGAGGTAGAATGGCCTTGTGTTCAATCCCCAGTACCAAAATTAGAGTTAACTATGCTCCTGGAAATTCAGTGTGCAGGGTGTAGTAGCGCGGAGGTAGAACGCCCCTGGGTTCAATCCCCAGTACCGCAAAAAAAAAAAAAAAAGAAAAAGAAATTCAATGTGTATGTGAATTAAAATGCAGAGCCTGACCAGAAAGTCTTGGGTGGGAACCTGAGAACCTGTTTCTCTAAGCAGTTCCCAGGGATGCAGGTGCGGCCACCCATGATCACACTCTGGGGACCAGGGCTTGGGTCTTCCTGTGTGGTGTGCCTGGAGACACAGGTGTGCCAAGTGTGGCCTGGAGTTCCAGAGCTCTCTGTCCACAGTCAGGCAGCAGGCCCTGGACCAGCTGGCATCTCTGGGCTGGTTCTCTCCAATGGAGAGCAACTCCTGTTTCTACCCTAGCACCTTCATTTTTGGGCATGTAACATAATGGGGCAAACAATAGATTTGCCTTTGTGGACCTCAAGTCATCTGGCTCTGCTAGAATTCTTTGTATCGACAGATGCAAAATCACAATTTGAATGACTCCTGCAAAAATGAGATTTACTGGTCCATGTAGTTGCAGAGTCTAGGAGTAGGTCTGGCTTTAGCATTCAAAGGTTGTCACTTAAACTCCAAATTTTCTCTACATTCTCATGGTTCTGCTTGTTTGCAAGTGGGGGTTGGTTGCATTATAGTTGCACATGCTCAGACTCCTATTTTCCCCAGACTACCTGAAATGGCTTGGGGAAGGAGGGCTGGGGCTCCTCTGGAGCTCATGGGTGCTGGCCCCACCTTCAGGACTTCTGATTCAATAGTTCTGGGAGGAGGCGGGAGGGCTTGCATTTCGAACAAGTTCCCAGATGCTGCTGCCATGACCGGTCTGAGAACCAAGCATTGAGAAGCCCTGTCTGGATTGCCCTACTACCGAGCCTCCCTTTCTTGTGGTACTTGTCTCTAGACCTTACATTATCCCTGCTTGCATTGTTGGTCAGATGGTCCTATTTTCCTCTTGTCTCAGCCACATGGGTGCACGCATGCCCCTGGCAGCTGTGCACGCTCCTCCTTGTTTAGAACTCAATAGACCCACACATTGCCTATCGACGCCTGGATTTGGAAAGGAGAAGTGGAAAATCTCTAGGTAGGCTGTCAGTCACTAGAACTGCAGAGGTACCTTTTACCCATACTTCTTTCCATACCCCTAATGTTGTCCATGTTTATCTTCACACCTTGTCACAGTCTCCGAGAACCCAGCTTAATAGACCACCTTGGAGAGTAACATTGCATATGCTTTTCTGGGAAATGCAAAGGTGTAAATGCTGCTCCTTCATTGGCAGGAAGTAAGAACGCCCCTCCTCAGATGCTGCCCATTACAACCGCGGCCCATGAGGCCTCCTGCCCGCCCCACTGCCGGGCGGTCACCATGTGTCTTCTTGAATTGAGATGAAATGGACTTCATTCTTCTCTCAGCTCCGGGTACTCTCCTTGCATGCACGGCATGCATCCCTTTGCACACCTACCTTATGTTCTTTTCCTGCCCTGGCCATGTCATGACTGAGAGAGGAAAAGCTATGCTTACTCCACCTGGGGGAGAGCTCCTTTTCTCCAAAGAAACTTCAAGAGAAGTGGGTCAACACAGGTCCCATTGGCATTCATTCTCTCATGAAGGATATTCAGTGTACTGTCCCAGACTGGCTTTTTCTTGTATGCAGAGAAAAAAGAATGGAGAGATGTCTTGAAGAAGTACCGGGGGGGGGGGCTATCTCATCTGAATTTCCATAGTTCATTTCTTGGGATTAAACATTAAAGTCCCCTCACAGTATGCTCTCTAAGTATAATCAAACTCTTCCTTTACTGGGTCCTTTCCCTTGTTGTCCATCTGGGGTGCCAAATGATGCAGGTTTCTCTTCTTATTGGGTCCTTAGCCGTGAAATTTAAGAATAAAGTAGACAGACAATAGAAGGGTGGGTATAGGGGGTCTAAAGATTTATTTTAAGCCAAGGGAAGATAAAAGACAAAAACCTCCCACCACACAGGGGCGAGGAGATGGGGACCTGAAAGAGAGGAATCTTTGAAGTTCATGGGAGGTGAGCTTTTATCCCTTCTTGTGGCTCCCCATCTACTCTTTTGTGATTGGTTGGAATTGGGTCTTGGGGACCCAATGTTCTTGGCCTAGTTTCAACCCTTAATTTAAATCTATATCTTTTAGGTTGGTGGGCTTTTCTAATCTCCTGGGCCACTAATCTGCCTCCCTTTTGGGACTTGTTTACATTGACTGTCTGCAGAATACAGCCCGCAGAAGAGACTGAAGTTTTTGTATTAACTTGCACTATTATCCCTGTATCTATTAACCTTCCTTATTTCTGTTCTTTATATAGTTTCTTTTAACCCTTCCTGTTCTTAGGTCCTCTGCCCTAAACTGCCTAGTGTTCCTAGCCCCGCATAATGATGAAGATGGAATTTTGTTTCATTCGTAACATCTCCATACAAAGAAGCTAGGACTGCATGAGAACCCTAGACCACTTGGTGAGGTAGAGCGATGAATGAGAGCACTAAGAGGCAGGGCATGAGGAGTTCAATTCTTCATTTTCCTATCACACCCCTGCTATGACGGTATAGAGGTAGAATCTATTTTCCTGCTTTACTGATGTGGAGAGTTTCTTTTGGCCAAAAGGATATGAGAATACACATGACCCAAGCATAGGTCCAAAGTGTGTTCTTGCCCTTCTGTCACTGACATGAGAAGAGCTTCCCTGAATGGCTTCTGCCCCTGTAACCACCATGATACGCACCTGGTGCAGACTGGACCCAAATCCTGGAATAGGAAGTGGGAGGGGGCAACCAGACTTGTAGTTTGAAGAAGCAGTGACTCCCAGATGAGCCCAGACTCAATCAACAAATGCATGTGATTTTTTTCACCACTGAAATTTGTCATGCAGTAATAGATGACTGATCCATAGGGCAAAACAACTGGTGGGAATGTTGGGAATGCAAAATAAGATTTTATCTCCTCTTAAATCTGCCTAGACTGGTTCTGCTACCGAATAAGAGACCACAAGCTCACGTGAGGCTTTTCCAAAAAACTTGATTCCCTTTTGCCTCCCTCATTGTAAATTGTGGGGTAATGATGTCATTAAACAGCTTTGAAAACATTCACATTAGCCAAGTGATGGTGGAATCAGAACCAACACTTTGGCAAGATTTCAAAACCAATGGGGATTTGGGAGGCGGGTTCATTTATAATAAAATGAAATAACTTGAAGGTTTTAGTTTTCAGTTATTAAGGATCTTGTGCCAAAGCTCAGCCATGCAATTTAGTTCTTAGCTGTTTTCGATAATATCTCCTCAGTCTACTTGAAATCTAAATGCCCAGTCAATCAACAGCTACTATGAAATTTTTATTACACACGGTGTGGTATATGGAGCTGTGGGAAAATAGGAAAAGTAAAAAGTGCTCCTACTCTTTGGAAATTTAAAATTTAGAATAAACACAAGCCACTAAATAGATCGATTATTAATTGAAGTGCTAACAGAATGTTATCAATGAACTCTTTAGTAACTTAATTTTTATAAATTATTATAATAATTTGTGTTTATTTCAAATAACTTACAAAATGTAAAAAAAGAATGAAGATTGCTAATAATCATAATATTCAGATAACCACTGTTAACTTTTTGATGGATAATTTTCCAGTGTTTTTTTGGGTATACATGTTTTTATACACAATTTTTTAAAAAAGAAAAATAGTATCATATTGCTTTTTTCTACTTCATCAATCTTCTATCAATAGTCATTTAAGTTATTTTCCGATTTTTCTGTATCATGAAGAGCAAAGCAGTAAAATCCTCAAACCCTGTGTGTCCAATGCTTACCTTATGGGCTTAGGACAAGTTCCCATGAATGGAATTTCTAGGTCAAAGCTATGTTCTTGCTGGGTATGGTGGTGCACAGCTGTAATCCCAGTACTTGGAAAGCTGAGACAGGAGGATCATAGGTTCAAGGACAGCCTTGGCAAGAGTGAGACTCTCAGCAACCCAGGAGACCCTGTTTCAAAAAAAAAAAAAAAAGTAAAAAGGACTGGGTGTTGGGGGTGTAGCTTGGAGGTAGAATGCCTCTGGGTTCAATCTCCAGTGCAAAAAAAAAAAAAGATATGTTCTTTGTATGAAGTTTTTGATACACATGTACAAATGGACTTGCAAAAATTCCATTTTAAATATGCTTTTATTGGTGCATTATAGTCTAACATCATAATGTAAATAATGCAAAGATTCCATTTTAAATGTCTTCTCTAAAGAAATTAACTTTAATTAGATGGCCATGTCACAATTGACATATGTAATGAATCTGACCATCTGATGTCAAAGGCTATCCTTTTCAAGTTTATAAGTTAGTTCCAAAAGCTTGTTATACTTGCAATTCAACCAAAAACTCCAAATTCTGGTCCTTTCAATTCAATATCCATAAGTTCTGTCTTTCCCTGTGTTGATCTCTAACTCACAAGAGGAAAGACTATACTTACACCTGTGCAGAAAAAAAATATAGGACAGAGGTGCTATTGCATCCCTCCTGACTGGACTCAAACTCTCTCTGAAGCCCTTGTATATCACCTCCCAGTTCTCCAAACTCACAACAGTCTATGGCTCTCAACAAATCAGGTGCAGGTCTCCATCATCAGAAACTTCCAGACTGCTGGGAAATTCCACAGGGTTGAAAACTGGCAGCTTATACACAGGACTGATACTACCCTGTGCTCCAAATCCCCCACTACTCCCTTGTGATCAAGACTGGGTACTCCACCCACTCACCTTCCTTCCCTCCTTGCTCCTATGGACAGGTGGGTTTTGTTCTACATTGGTCTTCTGATTTATAAGAAAAGGGAATTTCATGCAAATAAAGAGTTTGTCAAGTAACTGAGATGTTGTTATGGTTTGGATGTGCTGGGTTCTGATTCTTGAAATTTCAGCCTCCCAAAGTGTGAACTGTACAAGCTTCTTTCTAAAGTACTTCACCTTTGGAATTTTGTTATAGCAACAGGCATTAGACTAATACAGACATGGACTCTATTTCACATAGCTTTGTTGAATTAATGGGCCTTTCCCACCCCAATGGGGTGGCTCTGCCCTGGGACTCTTTTTTTCTTGTGGTACTGGGCATTGGACCCAGTGGCATTTTACCTCTGAGCTACACCCCCAGCCCTTTTTATTTTTTATTTTTGAAACAGGGTCTCGCTAGGTTCCTAAGAGTCTCGCTATGTTGCAGAGGCTGGCCTCAAACCTGTGATTTTCTCCTGTTTTAGCCTCCCAAGTACTGGGATTACACCTGGCTGCCCTGGGGCTCTTGATTCTTCACTCCTCAGTAGGCTCCTTCAGTGTCTGGTCCCTAAGTCTTGTGTCTGGCTTCATGGAAGAGAAATAACTAACCCCCCCCAAAAAAAAAAGAAAAGGAGAAATGAGAGTGGCTGCAGTTTCTACACTTTGCATGACAAATGGATTCCTTGGGTTCTTCTGAACAAAACTTGCTCTTCCCCATCTGGCTTCGCTGATCCCATCTGGGGAACCATATGGTGGCGGGGGGAGGCAGGCAACAGATCCCTTCCTTAAGCCCAAGCCATATATGTAGACGCCAGTGATTTTATAGCTTGCTCTGGGAAGGAGAGAGGTAGTTACTCACCTGCTTTCCACCACTGCCTCTTGTTTATAAGAGTCAAAGCAGAAAGCACAAAAAGGCTGAAAATAAAGGGGTGGAGGAAAAGTCCTATTAGGAATATACTATCAAAGAACCTTCTGCACTAAGATAAAGAGTAGACAAAATAGACTTTAAGACAAAAATTATTATGAAGCCAGGGGTGGTGGTGCTTGCCTATAATCCCAGTACTTGGGAGGCTGAGACAGGAGGATGGCAGATTCAAGGCCAGTCTCAGCAATTTAGTGAGGCCCTCTGCAACTTAGTGAGACTCTGTTTCAAAATAAAAACTAAAAATATGACTGGCGGTGTAGCTCAGAGGTAGAATGCCCCTGGGTTCAATCCACAGCAACATACACACACACACACACACACACGCACACACACACATCATCATCATCATCATCATCATCATCATCATCATCATCATGAGGCCAGCTGGTCTCTGCATGACATGAGCAGTTTCCATTTATCCAGAAGATGCAGCCTCAATAGATGAAGCTATAAACAGGGGAAATTGATAAATCCACCCTTACAAATCTTTCAATTATTGATAAGCCAACCAGACCAAAAAATGAACAAGAATATAGGAAATCTACATAAATCAAAACGTGACCTCACAGATCCCCGCAGAATTCCACATCTGGTTTCCAGAGACGTAGAAAACACACGGAGACCCATAAACATTAATCATGTCATTTCTGGACCTCACAGTAGCCTCCATAAATCTTACAGAATAGGTTTTGTACAGCCCTGGCTCTCTGGTCACATTGCTATTAAGTTAGAAGTTAACACAAAAAGACAAGTTAAAAAATGCTCACCAGTTAGACATTTAAGAGCACACTGTGAAATACCTAGTGGGTTAGAGAAGCCTTGTGAGTGGAGGGTTAAAAAGAGCTGAGAGATGCGCAGTGGGAGCCCCTTCAAACCAGAGCTGTCGTTTTTTTTTTTTTTTCCAGCTAACCATCTTTAT
>PVJS01051986.1:0-13781 GCA_004027185.1 Glis glis
TAGAGAGAGAGAGAGAGAGAGAGAGAGAGAGAGAGAGAGAGAGAGAGACAAGGAGAGAGAGAGAGAGAGAGAGAGAGAGAGCGCGTGCACGCACGTGCGTGAGCTGAGGCTGGCTGCGAACCCGGATCCTCTGGTCTCCGCCTCCCAAAGTACTGGGATTACAAGCGTGCGCCACCACGCCCGGCGAGTTTTGAGTGTTTTTAAGTATGAATCTTCAATTATAAGTTTATATAATTTACTTTTAATAATGGCCATTCTTAACAGTCTTCTTACAAAATTCCTTATTTATTTATTTTTTGGTGGCCCTGGGGATTGAACCCAGAGACATTCTATCTCTAAGCTACAACCCCAGCCCTTTTTCTATTTTTTGTTTTGAAACAGGGTCTCACTAGGTTCCCGACGGTCTCACTAAGTTGCTGAGTCCGGTCTTGAACCTTCCATCCCCCTGTCTCAGCTTCCCAAGTACCGGGATGTCAGGCATGCACCACCACGTCTGGCTAAATTTTAACAACTGAACTGATATTCATTGGCCCTGGTACAGCAGTATCACCAGTCCCTTTTCCTACAGATTCATTTAAGCCCAGCTCCTGGGGCCAGTCTTACTCGTAAGCAGGTGGCCAGAGGAAGTGCTCACTGGGTCAGGAGCTGCTCATGGTAGCATTAGCTCTCTTATTATCTGCTCTAGTCTTTGTGTTCCAGTTCCTCGGTTGTTTTGCAGAACATTTCCTACCAGCACCACCATTCTCACAGAGATTGCTTTTTAGCCTGAATCCTGGACTCTCTCTTATGGGAACACTGATTTCTCTCTCACTCCCTTTTGAGGCAGGGTGGCTCAGGCTGTACCGGTTCCGCACTGCACAGCAGCACTGTGCAGGGGCACTGTTTGCTTGGACCACCACAGGTGACATTGCTTTCTATTGCTTACCTGCCCCACCCCTGCTTGAACACCTGCCCTGCCATTGGGATTTGCTTTGACTGTAGCTGGTGGCTCCTAACTTCTTATCCTCTTAGCTTGTGATCTACTTTTGGACTCAAGATTCCGTATCTCTTTTGCTTCAGTAACATACCTGGCCTTTGTCCGATCTGATTGCAGCACTGCCTGGCTTTGGCCTAGTCAACCACAACTCAGATCCAAATGTCGATAAATAGAAGCATGAGAAAATGGACTGATTTAAGCAGATATTACTATCTTATCAATATCTGTCAATAGTTGCAAAGACCAGGGGTTGCTTTACTCCTGGAGATTCAAGACTGATGAGAGCTTTGAAAAGCAGTACCTAAGTACGTTAAATGAATTAAACAAATGGCAGTTCTTTCCTATCAGTTCAAAGAAAGTTCAAAGGATATTGAGTGAACACATGAGTCTTTTATGGATCGAGTTTCTCCTTGCCATAGCTCCATAGGAAGAAGATATGGGTTAAATTCATATTAAGCACTACAACTTTTCAAAATGACATATACTTATGTGTAGTTTGTTTATAAGCTATTTGAACCTAACAAAATTAAGACTTTTCATTAACAAAGGAGGTTTGGCATTTCTCTTAATGTTCAATAGACATTAACATTGGTAATCTAATGTTGATACAAAACCATGTGAATAGATTTCAGCTTTGAATATCCTGGAATAATCTAGGAATCAATTTGAGAAAAACCACAAGGGAAAAAGTACTTAAAAAATCTCCACCCTGCCGGGCATGGTGGCACATGCCTGTAATCCCAGTACTTGAGAGACTGGAACAGAAGGATTGAAGGTTCTATAGCCTCAGCAATTTAGTAGCAAGATTCTCAGCAACCTAGTGAGACTGTTTCAAAATGAAAAATAAAAAGGGCTGGGGGTGTAGCTTGGAGGAAGAATGCCCTTGAGTTCAATCTGCAGTACCACCAGAAAAAAAAATCCTCTAGTCCTCTGAGAGGAGGATTGCAGGTTCAAGACCAGCCTCAGCAATTTAGCGAGACCTTCAGCAACTTAGTGAGACCCTGTTTCAAAATAAAATAGGACTGGGGGTGTAGCTCAGGGGTGGAACTCCTCTGGGTTCAATCCCCAGTACAACACACACACACACACACACACACACACACACACACACACCCTTGGTTCCCTGAATGGGAATGGAAAGTGGAAGTTGCAAGGTGAGGACTCAGGATCTCCGGTGGAGGTGAAGAACTGTGTGTGCCTTAGGATCCCTGGATGCTCTGTCCCTCCTGAGAGGTGGCAGGGTGCTTCCCAGACCAGGAAAAGGTTTCTGAGCTTAGCAATGACCAGAATGAATCCTATGAACTTACAGATGATCTGATTTTCCACTCTCCAGGAGAGTGGTATGTTCAACAGCAGTTCATATCTGCCCTGAAACAAGAAGTTGGGTTTTCTACGAACATGCTGATCCTCAAATGCTTTCCATAGAAAGGAATTATCTTAAATCTTCTCCTGGACAAGGTAGGGTTAAAAATAGATACTCCAAGAAATAAATAACCGATGAAGTTAGAGAGCTCTCTGTTACCAAAGGGAAATAAGGCTGATGACAGGGTGACGGGAGCCAGGGGAGTCGTGTAGCTCTGCTCTTAGAGGGGCTCTGCACTTGGTTTAATTTTGCTGTTGCCATCTTGAAATTCCTAGTGATTTTTTTAAACAGGAGGTCCTATGGTCTCATTTGTCACTGGGCCAAGAAAATGATGTGGGGGGTCTGGATGGCAAGAGAGTTGGGAAAAGGCTTCCAATGGGATTTTTCCCCCGCAAGAATGTACCAGCAGTTCACGAGGACACGGGACCTTGTCTGAACATGATGATTTCAAAATGTGAGCTTGAAATCACACTGGAATAAAAGAAGGAGGAAGAGGAAGAGGAAGAGGAGGGAGGAAGAGGAGAGGGAGAGGGAGAGGGAGAAGGAGAAGAAGAAGAATAAGAGGAAGAGAAGGAGGAGGAGGAGGAGGAGGAGGAGGAGGAGGAGGAGGAGGAGGAGAGAGGGAGAAGGAGAAGAAGAAGAAGAGGAGGAGGAGGAGAAGGAGGACGAGGAGAAGGAGAAGGAGGAGGAGGAGAATAAGAATAAGAATAAGAATAATAAGAATAATAATAAGAAAAATAAGAATAAGAATAAGAAGAATAAAAATAATAATAATAATAATAATAATAAGAAGAAGAAGAAGAAGAAGGCGGCAGCTCTAGGGCAATATTGAAGACATGCCTTGAAGAAAAAGTTATGATTTTTATCATTTTAGCTAGGGAAGAGTAGACAGGACATGGCTACAACAAGCAGTGATTTATAAACAACCGAATATGTAACAGTAGCTTAAATTTATATGGTGCTTACCATGTGCCAGGCTTTGCATGTGTTAATTCATTTAATCATGATTTTATCCCCATTTTATAGTTGAGGTTACAAGACACAGAGAAGATAAGAACATCACCAGAAGTCACATAGTGACAGTGCATAGATTCAAACCAAGGCAGTATTGCTCCAGAATGCTTTTTTATGTATTGTTTCTCCTTCCTAGTAAATGGAGCAGTGACATTGCTTTGCTATAAAATGTTTTGCTGTATCTGATTATTCTAGTTACTACTTTTGAATTCAGAAAACTGATGAGCTAGGGCCTTTTAAAGGCTAAGTCAGTGTGCTCTTGGAAGCTAATAGTGAATTGCACTGTAGAACAAACACATTCTTTTCTTCGGAACATCAACTACTGACTCTTTTAAGAGGGGGAAGTACTAAACATATCACACGTTAGCGTCTCATAACTGGCATTCAATTTTGACTCAAGGTTTTTACCTTCAGTACTAAGCTTATATGCTAGAGGCAATATGTTCATCCTTGGAAATTTATACTATACTTTATTCCTTTCAGGGAATTGGGGATTTAGCTCATACTTTCTGTATATGCTACATGATCCCATAAAGCTATTTTTAAATTAAAGAGACTTCCCTTGGCTTTATTTTATAAAATCTTTGCAGGCACCAGAGCATGTTGGTTGGGCTCTAGCATTTCAAGGCTGATTTTTCTGGCCCTTATATTTGCATTTTAATAGGGGTAATAAAAACAGACACCTCGTATGGTTGCCATGAGATTAGAAGGTACTTGCTAGAACATTGTTAACCTCAGTATGCATGAATAATTATATGGTTTATGATGACTGGTGCAGAATAGTGTAGTAGGTGGGATCTTGGGGAGAGAACTTCTCCAAGCCTCAGTTTCTTTGACATAAAATAAAGTTAATGCCGGGCGTGGTGGCGCACGCTTGTAATCCCAGTACTTTGGGAGGCGGAGACTGGAGGATCTGGGTTCACGGCTAGCCTCAGATCTCTCTCTCTGTCTCTCTCTGTCTCTCTCTGTCTCTCTCTCTCTCTCTAATTAGTGAGGCCCTCCGCAACTTCGTGAGGTCCGGTTTAAAAATAAAGTATAAAAAATAGGGCCGGGGGTGTAGTGCGGAGGTAGAACGCCCCTGGGTTCAATCCCCGGTACCGCAAAAAAAAAAAAAAAGATAAAGTTAATAACACCTATCTCACAGAGTGTTACAAGGACCTAATAAAATAATGTATAAGAAGTACTTAGCATAGGGCTACCAAATAGTAAGTTCTTACTAAATGTAAATTACTATTATTCTACTTGAAATTTCTCTCTCTTTCTCTACTGGGGATTGAACCCAGGGACATTCTACAACTGAGCCACACTCCCAGCCCTATTTTATTATTTTTATTTTGAAGCAGGGTCTCACTACGTTGCTGAGGACCTTGCTAAGTTGCTCAAATCTGCGATCTTCCTGTACTGGGATTACAAGGAAGTTTCTTTTTATAATGTAGGTCTTTTTATAATGTAGGTCTAGGTAATTTCACAGTGAACTTTGGGGCCCATTATAAGACCATTTTACTTTTAATACTGTTTTTCCTGTTTCTTCTTCATAGGTCATACTCTGTTAGAAGAATGAGATAAATGTTGGTTTTTATTGTACAGTGATACTTTTCTGTATTAATTATGCATTTTAAAAATAAACTTTGGAAAGACAAGTTGGTCATTTTCCAACGGTTCTTTCATAAAGAGTTATTTAAAAAGGCATAAAAGAGATGAGGTTCATTCATTATTTAATAGCTTGTATCAGTGATTACATCAACCCAGTCTGGCCATCGATCGGCCCTTTGAGCCCTCGCTTCCACCAGGGATTGGGAGCAAACCAAGCAGAGAGCAGGCAGAGAGCTCCTCTCCTCCTGTGCCCCCGGGTCTCCCTGCCTGGGCGAGGTCCTGCACCTGCAAACACTTCCCCTCCATTGACCTCTTTCCCTCTATTCACCAATATGCTTTTTTCCACCTTATGAACAAGAAGCAAACCACTTTCCCCTCAATCTTGTTACTCCCTCAAAGCGGTTTCATCTTTCCCTTTTCTTTGACTGCTGAACTGCTAACGGTGGTCTTTACTTCCTTTACACCCCCCACCCTTACTTTATACTTTCCCCTTGGCCTTTCCAGAACTGTTATCTTGAAAATATGAAGAAGCTCCTCAGCCAGTGAGGTGGTGCGTGCCTGTAATCTTAGTACTTGGGAGGCTGAGGCAGGAGGATCTCAAGTTCGAGGCCAGCTTGGGCAACTTAGTGAGACCCTGTTTCAAAACAAAAAATTAAAAAATTTGGGTGTATAACTCAGTGGAAGAGTGCCCCTGGATTCAATCCCCAGTAACACACACACACACACACACACATACACATATGCACGCGCGTGCGTGCACACACACCTTCTCATAACCAGGGTGTTTGATCTTTCCTTCCTCCCTTTCTCCTTCCCTTCCTTTCCTATAGGGGATTGAACCCAGGGGCATTCTATCTTCAATCTATACTCCCCTTTAATTTTTTTATTTTGAAACAGGATCTCAATAAGTTGCTGAGGCTGGCCTCAGACCTGTGATCCACTGGTCTCATTCTGTGTGTGTGTGTGTGTGTGTGTGTGTGTGTGTGTTACTGGGGATTGACCCCAGGGGCATTCTACCTCCGAGCTACACCCCCCAGCCCTTTTTATTTTTTATTTGGAAACAGGGTCTTGCAAAGTTGCTGAAAGTCTTGCTATATTGCTGAGGCTGTCCTCAAACCTGCAATCCTCCTGTCTCAACCTCCCAAGTACTGAGATTACAGGTGTGTGCCACCACGTCCAGCTTATGGTCTTAGTTTTCATTCTTCTTGACCTGTCTAGAAATGTGACACTGTTGAAATCTTGACAATCTCTAAGCTTTTGGGAGATGGTTTGTACTTTTCTTAATATTTGTGCCTTGGCTTTCTAAAATTTATTTATTTATTTATTTTTGATACTGGGGATTGAACCCAGGGGCATTCTATCTCTGAGCCACACCCCCAGTTCTATTTTTTATTCTTTATTTTGAAACAGGGTCTCACTAAGTAGCTGAGGCTGGCTGCGAACTTGTGATCCTTCTGTCTCAGTCTCCCAAGTACTGGGATTACAAGCATGCACCACTATGCCTGGGTTCCTTGGCTTTCTTATAGAAAAAGACAATGATGCTGACTTTGTCGAATGTTATGAGGATGAAACAATATGATATGTTAATGGATTTAGTAATTATTAAGATTCACTTGACAATTTTATTACCCCCGAGTCTGTCTCATATTTCATGGATCTAATATCTGTATTTTTGTTTTAACCTTTCCTTGATGTTCATTCATCCCCCCCTTTTTTTTTTCCAGTACTAGAGATTGAACCCAGGAGTGCTCTACCACTGAGCTACACCTCTAGTCCTTTTTATTTTGAGATAGGGGTCACTAAGTTGTGAAGGCTGGCCTCTAACTTGCAATCCTCCTGCCTCAACAGGAATACAGGTGTGCATCACTGTGCCTGGCTTCATTTACTCTTTCTAATAGATTGCTGCCTGTCTGTTTCTACCTGTTCTAATAAACAGGTAGCAACAGGATTGGAAGAGTTCATAGAGAGTACTACAAATTTACAGTGAACGGGTAATGGTGGTGGTGGGATGGAGAGTGGATTGATTTGGGCCAAGATAGCTTGGTCAGTAAGGGTGACTTCAGCTTCAGATAATAGAAATCCCAATGCAATTGGCATCGATGTGCGATCTTCCACAAGAAGTATAAGACAATGGCATGCTAGGACTGATGAATGTAGCAGCTTAGTGACAACATGAGGGGCCCAGGCTCTCTCCATCTATTGGCTCCGCCGTCCTCAGCACATTGGCCAGTCCACAGGCAGCTCCACGTGGCTAGATGGCCTTAGCAGTTCCTGGTGTCCCATCCAGACAATCAACAATGCCCAATGAAAGGAGAGAGGCCATTTCATTTCTTCCTCTGTGGTTCCCCCCTCTTTTTTTTTTTTTTTTGCAGTTCTGGGGATGGAACACGGGGCCTTGCATGTTAGGCAAGTGCTGTACCACTGAGTTGAGCCAGACCCCCAACCCTTGTGTGGATTCACTTAAGAGTGTGC
The DNA here is from genome assembly GCA_004027185.1 of Glis glis. Lineage (NCBI taxonomy): Eukaryota > Metazoa > Chordata > Mammalia > Rodentia > Gliridae > Glis > Glis glis. The sequence goes on from PVJS01051986.1 coordinate 7,419, forward strand.
GTATTCTGCCTTGAAGCACTTTCCTTCATGCCTCATTGGCCAGACTTGTGACATGCACTGGGTCTTGGACATGTGCTTAGCTTGGACCATTCAGAATTCACCCTTTGAGTGTGAGTCCCATCTCCTCCGATGTGTATGGCACTACCAGAATGGCTGAATGCAGAGACTAAATCTGGTTTCTCTTAGATTAGAAAGGAGGAAACTTTAGTGGGAAATGGGCATAGGGTAGGCTCCACCAGTGCCTGCCTCCATCTCACAGAGAGTTAGTGGCAGTCCATAGCCAGAACCCAGGCTTCCTGTTTCTCTCTCTCTCTCTCCTTTCTATACTGGAACTCGATCCCAGAGTCTCATGCATCTGAGATAAGCACTCTACCACTGAGCCATATCCTTAGCCCTTAATTTAAAAAAATTTTTTTGACTCATGCAATAATGCTTAGCTTAAAACACAAGCACATTGTAGGGCCTTACAAAAATATTTTCTTTCTTTATATCCATGTTCTATAAGCTTTTTTTCTATTTAAAATATTTTCCCTCTTAACCTTTTTGTTAAAAACTAAGATACTAACATGCACATCAACTGAAGCCTGCACAGGGTCAGAAGCATCAATCTCACTGTTGCCCACACCCACATCTTGTCCCCCCCGGAAGGTCTCCAGGGGTAAAAACACGTGTGGAGCTGTGGTCTCTTAGGATAATGATGCCTCCTGGAATAACTCCCCAAAAGTCTGCCTGAGGCTGTTTTATGGTTAACTTCAAAAACTAAGTAGAAAAGCTGGGTGTGGTGGTGCATGCTTGTAATCCCAGTACTTCGGAGGCTGAGACAGGAGGATCTGGGTTCGCGTCCAGCCTCAGCTACTTAGTGAGGCCCTCCACAACTTAGTGAGACCCTGTTTCAAAATAAAGAATAAAAAATAGGGCTGGGGGTGTATCTCGGAGGTAGAATGCCCCTGGGTTCAATCCCCAGTACCGCAAAAAAAAAAAAAAGAAGACTCAATATTATTAAGGTGGCAATTTACCCTAAATTAATAGAAAAAGGCTTATAGAACAAGGATATAAAGAAATATAAACAAATTTTGCTAGAACAATTGGAAATTTGTGTGCAAAAAAGAAAAATAAAAAGGGAAATAACTCCCAAACAAATCCAAACCCACAAAAAACTTTAATCCATACCTTATACCACAGCCCTTTTTATTTTATTTTATTTTATTTTATTTTATTTTTTTTTTGTGGTACTGGGGATTGAACCCAGGGGCGTTCTACCTCCGCGCTACACCCTCGGCCCTATTTTTATACTTTATTTTGAAACCGGGTCTCACGAAGTTGCGGAGGGCCTCACTAAGTAGAGAGAGAGAGAGAGAGAGAGAGAGAGAGAGAGAGAGAGAGAGAAAGACAGGGAGAGAGAGAGAGAGAGAGAGAGAGCGAGCTGAGGCTGGCCGTGAACCCGGATCCTTCGGTCTCTGCCTCCCAAAGTACTGGGATTACAAGCATGCACCACCACGCCCGGCCTTTATTTTATTTTGAAACAAAGTCTTGCTTGGTTGCTGAGGGTCTTGCTAAATTGCTGAGGCTGCCCTTGAACCTGCCAATCCTCTTATCTCAGCCTCCCAAGAACTGGGATTACAGGCATGCACCACCACACCCAGTTCAAATTTTACATTGTAAACATGTACAATTAATTGTAAGTTAATTATATGTCAATAAAGCTGTTTAAAAAGGAGATGTAAATAGGTAAAAATAAGATCAAATGTGAAACTCTGGTGATACCTGGTGAATCTGCATTTCCCCAGGGTTAACCTCCAAACCCTTGGGCCTGGCATTCACACTCCATGATGTGGTCTCAAGCTAACGTTTCAGCCGTGTCTCCCAGTGGCATCTTGAATCCCAGTGAAAATGACCTTTACCTGAACAGTTGTTACCCTCTCATGTGCCTCGTGGGAGCCCGAAATGACCTGCCCACCATCTTCTGATTCCTTCACACAGAGATGTTTGTGCCTTCCTCCGAACTCCCACAATGCTTTGCACCTTTCCTCTTTAAAATTAGTGCATATTAACTATACGGAATAGTGGGTTGCATTGTGGCGTATTTGTATAGCATTGCACCTTTATTTATAGCACTCACCACGTAGTTCTTTATATGACAGCTTGCAAACACATTTCTCACCTCCCCTGCAATGCTGAATGATTCTTGAAGGTGGTGATCCGTGTATTTACTATTTATTCCAGCACCCAATGGCATCTTAGAGAATGTCTTGTAAGTAGTAACTGCATATATATGTATATATATGTATGTATATATATATACACACACACATACACAGTAAGTACGTTTAACTGAGGGTTTTTTAAATGCTGGCCTAAGGATCGAAAACATTCCCTGTGCTTAAAAAACGTGAAACTTTTCCAAAGTGTGGCGTATGCATTCTTCACTCATTTAAGACTGGGGAAGTATTTCCCTTGTGTTTAAGTCACGTGATCTCTTAACTGCTGCAAATATCTTTTGCTTATGTTGTATGGAGATTTTTCTCATTGCCTGAGTATCAGTAGCTATTCTTTGTAGATGTGTAATTGTTTAATTATGACTCTTATAATGTGTATGCTCACAATTTGAGCTGAAATGGCACGAAGATTCAATGCTTCTAAAATATTAACAAAAGTCATTGTGTTTCTGGAACGTTTCTTTGTATTTTTTGACCCTGTGGTGAAATAACAGAATCCAAATCCTATCTAAGAAATAGGTTGGTGATAAAACCTAAGAAAAATTTTGTTGTGGAGTTAAGGTGAATGAGAAACTGGGCTAAGAGGAAGCTCTATTTCAGTTTCAAATATCTGACAAAATTGGGAAATTGGATAAAAGGAGTTTAGGAAATTGTACTGGATGAAAATGTACTGATGTTTTGTATTTGTTCCAACATAAAAGCATCTATTTCCCCTACACAGAGATGGAAGCGTAATGGTCTCAAGTCTAATGGAAGTGCTCATTGCCAGGGGTATTGTAGTTTTGAAATGGGGTTGTTTGAGGATTCTGGGTCTAATTTCATATTATTAAACTCTGAAATTACAGAAGCCTTTCCAAAGTAATACTTGAGCCTTAGAATGGCTGGCTGGTGCACCAGGAGCTTGCTGTGTACAGTCTGAAGGGCTTGTTTGCAACACAATCCTCTCCTGTATGACAACGGGGGCTATGTCTTAGTGCTTCCATTTCCCATGGGTTGGTTTTCTTCCTTTGCACAGTGTAAGAGCTCAGCCTGGCTGGTGGGGTGACAGCCATGGAAAGTGCCTAAAGCAGATAACAGGGCAGAGGTTAAGAGTTCAGGGACTGGAAGTGGACTTGGGTCTGATTCCTAATTCTATCCTTAGCTCTGGGCCCCCTCATCCAGTTATTCAGCCTTCCAGGCCTCAATTCCCTCAGCTGCAGAGAGGGTCCCAGGAATGCTAAGAGCTCAGCATGGTGCCTGGAATAGAGCGCACCCATCAAATGCGAGCTATTAGCATCATCAACACAAATGATCTCCGTTGTACTTCAGGAGTCTCTTTTGCTTTGCACACAAGTCGTGAATTGAGAATTTCTTATTTACATTGTCACTGTAGAATATCCTTATTGTGCTAATTAAAAAAAGTGATAGCATGAGTGTAGACTTTTTTTTTTTTTAGAAACAGTTCTGGGGAATTTGGTGGTTGTGTATCTAGTGTCAAAAGGCTGGCCCAACTTTGCCACAACTTAAGCTAGTGCCTCCAAATAGATACCCAGATGGTGGAATGGGGCCTCAGATATTGTCCACCCGAGTCACTGTGGGCAGGAAGAAGCCCTGTCTTTAAGAAGGGATGAAGACCATAAACGGGTTAAAGATAGGATTCTCCTCTATCCTCTCTGCCACTTTTACCATCCATGTTTCCGACTAACCCCGTTTCCCCTTATCATTTTTGTTGGCTTCCCCCTCCTCCTTGTCTAGCCTAGAAATGACACATATTATGAAAGAGGAAATAGTTGACACCATCCCCACAAAGTCAGGGGTGGGGGTGATGCATTTTTAATCCTGAACACCTGGCCTCCTTTTATTTGGCTGCCAGAAGGAGAAGGTCTCTTGATTATTCAAAAAAGTCTTCTTAACACCGGTACTCGCAAACGACTAAAAAGGTTAATAAATTTCAGATCTGCTTGGTAATCCATGGGGATAGAGCTCTGCAAACACAGACTTTCTTTGTAGGCTGAGTCTGACATTATGAAAAGCTAACCCTCTCTTCCCACACTCAAAGTATTTACCCAAGCTTTTTTTTTTGTGTGTGTGTGCGTGGTACAGGGGATTGAACTCAGGGGCATGCTATCTCTGAGCTTCATCCCCAACCCTATTTTTTTATTCTTTATTTTGAAACAGGGTCTCACTAAGTTGCTGAGAGCCACACTAAGTTGCTGAGGCTGGCCACGAACCTGTGATCCTCCTGTCTCAGTCTCCCAAGTACTGGGATTACAAGCGTGCGCCACCACGCCTGGCTTACCCAAGCTTAAACACTGAGTGGCAAGAGCCACTGTTCATCCACTGGGAGCCAGTGTTCATCGTGGGGCCACTTTGCAAAGGGAATCTCGTGCGCACTTTCTCATTTAATTTCCACGACCATCTCACTAAGAAGGCATCACACTTCCCGTATTTCATAGGTGAGGATGGGCTTCGACTGGCCCGATCAGAGAGGGGCTCACCCCCCCAATCACTGGTGGCCCCTTGTTAGGTTAGCCACGTTCCCCAGCTGACTGCCCTCATCCCAGCATTGGATCCTTTGAGTCAAGTGCTTCTTTGCCCACCACACAATGCCAGTCATGCAAGTTGTAGCTCCCAATTGCTGTGGCCAGTCAATTCATGGGGCCGTAGCTGAGTACAGAAACTATCTTACCAGGACAGGAGATATTCCTCCCTTAGCAGTACAACAGTCTCTGTCTCCCCACATCTCTTTCTCTGTTCTGGTTACATAGAGTGGGGCACACAAGTCCCTTTATGTAGCCGGGGGTGGAGAGGCAAGTGGGCAGTAAGCCCAGTGTTCTGAACTGGTGCCTCTCAGTGAGCCCTGCAGGGCCATGGGTTCACACGGGTAGTTGGTGATTTTAGTCAAATCCAGTTACAAATTCAGTTACAAATCCAGGACAGCAAGCACATCATATACACATGCATTATCAAATTTAGTCCTTATAAAAACCCTATGAGGAAGGTTCAGTCTTGTGGCATAGTAATTATAAACTTCGGCTTTTGTTTAAATCATGGCTCTTTCCTTTCCTTTCCTTTCCTTTCCTTTCCTTTCCTTTCCTTTCCTTTCCTTTCCTTCCCTTCCCTTCCCTTCCCTTCCCTTCCCTTCCCTTCCCTTTCCTTTCCTTTCTTTTTTGGAACTGGGGATCGAACCCAGGAGCAGTCTACCTCTGAGCTACACCCATATCCCTTTTTATATTGAAACAGGGTCTCACTAAGTTGCAGAGGGTCTTGCTAAGTTGCTGAAACTGGCTTTGAACCTGAGATCCTCCTGTCTTGGCCTCCCAAGTACTAGGATTACAGGCGTGCACCACCTTGCCTGGCATATCATGGCTCTTATACTGTTGATGTGAAGATCAAACAAGACCACTTGTTATCTGTGTGACTTTCACCTCTCTGGGCCTGTTTCTTTTCTGTATGATTAAAAAGAAAAAAGTGCCTACCTTACGCTGTTGTGAAAACCAAATGAGATAACCTACGTGGCAGTAAGTGCTCTGTAAATGCTCTCTGTTGTTATCTCCATTTTCCAGATGAGGAAATTAAAACCTAGAGAGGTTCTGCCGCCACCCAAGGTCACATGTTGATGTGCGCCTCCCAAACCCATGCTCTTGGCTGTTCCTTCGCGGTGGCACTTCTCGTTTTTTTTCACATTCTAGAACATGGAAAATGACATTACTCGTGTGCAGCGTTGGGGAGGATGGATGGAATGGTTCAAGGCTTGAAGCGAGTGGTCTGGGAGTTTCTGGCTACCCCAGGTCCCTTCTGATCAATGGACACTGTGGCTGTCTTGGAGCAGAGAATAGGACTTACCTTTCTAGGCCAGTTGTGTCAGGTAAGGCTTCCTGGAGAAAATGATGGATTAGATGTAGCTTAAAGGTTTAGTAAAATTTAGTAGTGAAAGTAGGGCATGAGGATGGATGGGAGAAGCCACTTACTTTTCTGGAAAATGGGTACCCTAAGAATAGCTATTTCAATGCCGGGCGTGGTGGCGCATGCTTGTAATCCCAGTACTTTGGGAGGCAGAGACTGGAGGATCCGGGTTTGCGGCCAGCCTCAGCTCTCTCTCTCTCTCTCTCTCTCTCTCTCTCCCTCTCTCTCTCTCTCTCTCTCTCTCTCTCTCTCTCTTCTTTGT
>PVJS01051987.1:0-13781 GCA_004027185.1 Glis glis
TCCCCGGTACCAAAAAAAAAAAAAAAAATAACAAGGAGCTGGGCGTGGTGGCGCACGCTTGTAATCCCAGTACTTTGGGAGGCGAAGACCGGAGGATCCGGGTTCGCGGCCAGCCTCAGCTCGCGCACAAGCGAACATTCCCTCTCCTTCCCTCCCTCTCTGTCTCTCTCTCTCTCTCTACTTAGTGAGGTCCTCCGCAACTTCGTGAGACCCGGCTTCAAAATAAATTATAAAAAATAGGGCCGGGGCGTAGAGCAGAGGTAGAATGCCCCTTCATTCAATCCCCGGTACCGCAAAAAAAAAAAACAAAAAAAAAAAACAAGGAGTTGTTCTGCAGCCTTTCATTTTCATTATTCCTGGAATATGATGTGTGGAGATAAAGCAGCCATCTTGCAAACACACACCAACAATGGAAGGGAAGAAGGAGAGAAGGAGCAGGGTCAATTATGATATCCTGAGACTGAATATTCACCCTGGCATATCTCACTCAGAATTTCTCATTATTGAAGTGAATAAATCTATTATTGTTTAAGCCACAGAACGATATTATTATTTCATTACTTCCAACTAAAAGTAATTCTGACATAACGAGCTTATAAATTTTGAAAACTTTCTTGATGATTTATATTTTACTAAAATATATCATTCCATAAATACTTTCCTGAAAACCTAGTCATAAATTTTGTAATAGAAAGAATAATAACTTAATCAAATAGTATTTTTATTTTTTTAATTTTCCTATTGCTGGTATTTTATGATAGTGTTTGCATTGGTTAAACTAAATATTTGTAAGTAAAAGTCTTGATTCACATATTGGCTTAAGTTTTACTTGTAACCTGATATGTGCCTTCCTTCAAAATAAAGCAATGAAATACTGAAATTAGAAATCAGTACTGAAATCAGAAATATCTGCTGATTGCTTAATATGCCTAATATTGATTAATATTGCCTACTACTATAGGCTTTATTGAGCAAGCAAGAAAACATATCTTGTGATAAAATGACAGCTAAAGCTTCATATGAACAAAGATGACAAGAGCAATATGTTAAACCTTCCCCCAAATTCCTTAACACAAGCCAAACATTAATAATAAGGCCTTATTAGATATCTCCTGTTTCTCTCGCACTGTAGTTTCTTCTTGTGAAATGAATATTAACCCTGGCCACAAATGTTCCTTCTGGCTTTTGGTTGATAAGCACTGGAATAATCAATAATGACTTCCTATTATTTAAGTTGCCTAGTATTTTAATAGTGTTTCATCCTTTGAAGAAATATCACTTCAAATAAATACGATATAAACATCACAGTAAATTAGAGTAATATATGACAGTATTGCAACTGTCTAATCTATAATATTCTAACACAGCCCTATAGCTATTACTGAGCACCTCTTCATGGACTACCAAGGAAAAGGAAGCATAAGGTAGCCGACCAACATGACTGAATCAGGTCATTGATTTTGGAGAGGTGAGTGACATGCATCCTCAATGATCAGTTGAGGCCCATTTGATCCCCTGAACTATTGAATTTTATTCACAATGCTGAGAAGAGTTGAAACATAATATAATTTGTTTGCAAACATTAAATTTTTCCTCATGAATAGGAAAAAGAAACCGGGTAAATATCAGGATGGTGGCAGAGAAATGAAAAAGAAAGAAAAATATCCAATATTTTTAATAAGCATTGCATCGTCTCTCAGTACATTGTTTTGATTTTTTTCCATAAGAATCATAATTGTGTATTTTCTGTGTGCTTTCAGTTCTTTGAAGACAGTATTCTTGTGCTTTTTTTAAAAAAATTAATTTGTCTACAAGGTCTATTTCAATTCTTTTAGAACGCAGGTACTCAATAAAATTCTATTGAAGATTGAACTTATTATTTCTTTTCAAAAACATGATTTTGCTTCTCTTTGTGCTTTCTTCTAGTCTTTAGTGGATTAGAAACTTTTGTGATTTAAATTCAATAGGAATTATTTTAGGTCAAATTTTAATTGTGCTAAATCCTTCCATACTTGATAAGCTATTCATCAATAAATATGCACACTGTTTGGCCACCAGTATTCCCAGAAGCCTTATCACCCCCCCTCCTAGGAAAGCATTTGAATCTAAGCATTCAGCAAAAGATAACACTTATAATTGAATATGTCAATAACAAGATACAAAATTCAATTTAAATAGGCTATTGTAACCAGTTTGATTGTAATGTATTATAGCTATCATTGAAATGGATGAAAGATTATAATAGATTAAATATTTCATGCTAATTTTTTCTGGTACTCAGATTTGTTTTCTTGTCACAGTTGAATTGAAACTGCTTATCACACAGCTAGCAAAGAGATTTCAGGATCTACATAATATCTAATATCTGCATGGAAAAAATAAAGCACCACATTTTTTCTTATTAGTTATATCCATAATAAATATACAGTAATATGAGAATGCCTAAATAGTTGACACACTTTTTTCACTTCTTATCCATCCATTTTTGTCTCCTCTCATAGACAAAATATATGGTTGAAACAGATATGTGGTAGGGAAAATGAAAGAAAAAATATGTAAGAAAGACTTCATAAAATTATTTACTTGAATTTACAAATCATCAATTTCATGAGGATAATTTTTAAATCATTGCTTAATCCACTAAAATAATGTATACATTTCCATGAAAATAAGAGAAACAACAAAATATATCAAACAGAAAAGTATGCATTGTTTTCATTAACAACAACAAAAAATTAGTTTATTAGAGAGTATATTGACAGCCGGGCGTGGTGGCGCACGCTTGTAATCCCAGTACTTTGGGAGGCGGAGACCGGAGGATCCGGGTTCACGGTCAGCCTCACCTCTCTCGCTCTCTCTCTCCCTGTCTCTCTCTCTCTCTCTCTCTTTCTCTTTCTCTCCTTTGTGAGCCCTCCGCAACTTCATGAGACCGGGTTTCAAAATAAAGTATAAAAAAATAGGGCCAGGGGCGTAGCCCCTGGAGGGTAGAACGCCCCTGGGTTCAATCCCCGGTACCACAAAAAAAAAAAAAAAGAGAGAGTATATTGAGTATATTGACAGACATTTCTCTGTCATGATAGAGTTAGCAGTGTTAAGTTGAAAAGAAAATGAAAGATAAATAACATGACAGAGAGTGAAAAAAGTCTTAGAAGGATTTTTAATATACTTTTATTGGGACCTTGTAATTTTACAATATAATGAAGTTCAGCATGATATAGACGTACATGCACACAGCACTTGTTGATAAGAATATGTAGAAATAAGATCCTCTGTGGATTACTAATAGGATTGGAATATGTAGCATTGGAAAGAGTTTGGAAAAAGGAAGAGTTTGGTGGATTCACAAAAAGTTAATCATAAAACTGGCATATGAAACAGCCATTCCACTCCTACGTTATGCACACATGACAAATGGACATATATGTCCATACAAACCTTTCAATGAAACATTTCATTTCAAGAAACATTTTGGGGGCCATCTTAGCCCATGCAATGAGGTCACCATTTTAGACTGGCTTAACCATGTACACAGTACATGCTAAGTGGAAATTGTCCACATGTAGACAATCTTCCTTGGACCAGATGGGACTGAAAGGTGGACATTGATGACCTCCTATTTTCCCTGAAACGTTCACCTTGCTACTCCCTGTGATCTTCTTCCTGTTTGCTTTGTTTGAACCCTTAATATAAGAAGGGCCCTGGCTACAGAAGGGGAGGAGAATTTTTCATCTCTATCTCCTCCCTGACCCCCCAATTATTAAATTCTTTCAAAATTATTATATCAGACTTTGTGTCATTATCATGCAAGAAGACTATTGTCAAGAAGCTGCCTTGAGGCCGGGTGTGGTGGTGCACGCTTGTAATCCCAGTACTTTGGGAGGCAGAGACCAGAGGATCCAGGTTCGCAGCCAGCCTCAGCTCTCTTTCTCTCTCTCTCTCTATTTAGTGAGGCCCTCCGCAACTTCGTGAGACACAGTTTCAAAATAAAGTATAAAAAATAGGGCCAGGAGTGTAGCACAGAGGTAGAACGCCCCTGGGTTCAATCCCCGGTACCGCAAAAAAAAAAAAAAGAAGCTGCCTTGAGCAGTGACCTTCCATGGCAGAAGCATGGAATAATTTTTAGGAAGCTGCACGAAATAGGAACCTTCCATGGCGGGACTACAGAGCAAGCAGCGTCCCCTAGAGTCCTCAATAACATGTATAGTTGTATAAGTCATTAGCAAAACCTGGATTTTATTAGGGAGACAGAAATGTTCTAAAACTGACCTGTGATGATGATAATACACTTGGTAAAGTTACTAAGAATCATTGGATTTTTACACTTGAAATGGTTGAAAATTAATGATAGGAAAAATACATCAATAAAGTTTTCTTTAAAAGTAGCTTCTGAGGATTTCAAGATAACACTTTTTAAAAAGATATCAAAATCAGAAACTTTCTGACTCCACCTTCACTAAGGAACTAAAATTCTAAGTACAAAATAATGGAAGTCAGTTTATTCCACATTCTATTTGAAGATGTTAGAAAAAAATTGTAGGTAATTTTTTAAATAATGTTATGGTCTGTCACTACAATTCAAACACTTTCTTAAGAATGTAAAGGAATTAAACCGGGCTTAGTAGTACACCCCTATAATTCTAGCACTGCTTCTGAGGCTGAGACAGGAGGACGACAAGTTCAAGGCCAGCTTTGGCAACTTAGTGAGACCTTGTCTCATAAAAAATCTAAAAAGACCTGGGGTTCTGGCTCAGAAGTAGAGTGCCCCTGGGTTGAACCCCCAGTAACACACACACACACACACACACACACACACACACACACATTCACACTATAAAAAAGAATTTTACAGTTTCATTAAGATTAATTGGAGCCGGGTGTGGTGGCGCACGCTTGTAATCCCAGTACTTTGAGAGGCGGAGACCGGAGGATCCGGGTTCGCGGCCAGCCTCAGCTCTCTCTCTCTGTCTCTCTCTGTCTCTGTCTCTCTGTCTCTGTCTCTCTCTCTCTCTCTCTCTCTCCTTAGTGAGGCCCTCCGCAACTTTGTGAGGCCTGGTTTCAAAATAAAGTATAAAAAATAGGGCCGGGGGCGTAGCGCGGAGGTAGAACGCCCCTGCGTTCAATCCCCGGTACCGAAAAAAAAAAGATTAATTGGAGAGGTTTGCATATGTCTGTGAAGTGAGGGACAGTGAGAACCATTCCTTGATTCACTTGTGTCTCATGAAAATGGCAGTGTTTGCTTTATATCTCTGGTGGTAGAGAAATGAGAGCCTACGTTAGATTTGGTCAGTACTCCCACAACTTGTTGAGTAAAGGAAACACATGCTATTTCCTGTTATTTGGAAACCAGCCAACTGGGAATAATAAAGCCATTTGGGAGCAGTGATTATTAATCTGGATTGTCAATTGACTGACCGGAGATTACTAGGATCCGTGACTTTGGGGTGTGTTGATGAGCTGACTAGCATGTGGAACAGCAGACTGAGGAGGAAGTCCTGCCCTGACTGTGGGTGACACTCTCCAATAGGCTGAGATCCAGGTGAAACAAAGGACAGAAAAAGGAGGAAGCAGAGTGAAGGCAAGGTGGGTTTTTCCTCCTGAGTGAAGGTGCATCTCCGCTCACCTGGGGATATTGGATTTGAGCTTCTTCGCTCTTCCAACTGGACTCTCACCAAGGATTCTCCGAGGAGATTCCAGGCCTTTCCATCTTGGACTGGGACTGTATCTTTGGTCACTCCTGTTCTAAGACTCCAGCTCTTGGACCAATGGAGCAGCTGTTGGTTGTTGGTTCCTCTGACTCTCCAGGTGCAAGTGGCCATTTGGGACTACATCATTTCTGAGTGTAAGCCAATTTGATAAATCCCTTTTTGTAATATACATGCCCTATAAATTCTGATGCTCTAGAGTAATAGAATACTCTTAATTAATGCAGGAGCCGTGTGTGTGTGTGTGTGTGTGTGCATGTGTGTGTATATTACTAGGCATTGAACCAAGGGAAATTGTACCTCCGAGCTCCACCCCCCAGCCCTTCTTATTATTTAATTTTGAAACAGAGTCTTTCTAGGTTGCTGAGGCTTGTCTTGAACCTGTGATCCTCCTGTCTCAGTCTCCCAAATACTGGGATTACAGGCATGGACCACCATGTCAGGCTACAGGAACCATTTTTGAGATACTCACTGATGAAGGTTTTTTTTTTTTTTTTGCGGTACCGGGGATTGAACTCAGGGGTGTTCTACCTCCGCGCTACGCCCCTGGCCCTATTTTTTATACTTTTATTTTGAAACCGGGTCTCACGAAGTTGCGGAGGGCCTCACTAAGGAGAGAGGCTGATGAGGATTTTCTAAATGAAAGAAGAATCTCTACAAAGTATGTTGGTGGACCACCAAGAACTAGAGGTAGAGAATAAGTCAGAAGAGGCCAGCAAGAAGTATCTTTACACATATTAAGGAAGCAGATGAGAAATAACCAGGAATAGTTTTATTTTTGATGTTTTGAGGGGACTCCATACTGCTTTTCATAAAAACAGAATAAAATTCTGTCATTTGTGACAACATGGATGCAACTAGAGATCATCATTTTCAGTGAAATAAGTCAGGCACAAAAGAAACATATCACATGATTTCATTCATATGTAGAGTATGGAAATATTGATCTCATAAAGGTTGAAATTAGGATGGATGTTACCAGCGGCTGGGGACAGTGGGGCGAGTGAGTTTGATCACAGGTACTAAAATAATTAGATAGGAGAAAGAAGCTCTAGGGTATTATTGCAAAGTGTGGTGACTGTAGATAACAATTATATACCACACACTTCATACAAATAGAAGAAAACAGTTTGAAAGTTTCACCCACAAATGATTATTAAATGGTTGAGGAGACAACTATTTTTAACCTGATTTAAACCTTATGCAAACCATATGCAACATTGCATGGTATCTCGTTAATATATACAGCTTTTATGTTTTTGTGTATCAGTCAAAAATTTAAAAGAAAAAATACTCAGGTATATTAAAGAAACCAGTAGGCTACCACAAAATATTCAGTTGTTGTAATACCTTCCAACTCACAAGAGCATGAATGCCATATCATGATATTAACCAGCAAATACGGTCTTTCTTTACTACTGCATATTTCCTATTTCTTCTCTGAGCCAAAAACCAAAAACTACTAAAAATTACAATTAGAACTCTATGAGAAAAGAAAATGAGGAAATTCAGTGAAATAGAGAAAAGCCCATTTTTTCTCATTTCAAATTTAAGGTTTCCATGTGTAAATAAGACAGAAAGGAAAAAGGAAATGTGTTTAAAATTAATATTAAATTTTACTCTCTGTATGTGACTATGTTATTATTTAATGAAAGAAAACTTTCATTAGTTATTTGTAATTACAACTAACAGAAACCTTCTTATTTTATGAGTGTGATTTGAATGTTTCTCATCTAGACTATTGTGGTCTCAAAGAGTAGGTTTAAAAAATTATCAATGAGAAAAAGAAATGTCAGCTTTTGATTTCTCTGTATCAACTTCTGTTTTCTGACTAAGTGATTAAAAATATATGGTCTGAGCCTGGCATGGTGGCACACGTTTGTAATCCCAGTACTTGGGAGGCTGAGACCGGAGGATCCATGTTTATGGCCAGCCTCAGCTACTTAGTGATGTCCTCCACGACTTAGTGAGACCCTGTTTTGAAATAAAGAATAAAAAAGTAGGTCTGCGGGTGGAGCTCGGAGGTAGAATGCCCCTGGGTTCAATCCCCACTACTGCAAAAAAAAAAAAAAAAAAAAAAAAAAAAAAAAAAAAAAAAAAAAAAAAAATATATATATATATATATATATATGACTGGCAGAGTAAAAGACCCAGGTAGAGTTAAGGATTATAAAATTAATATTACAGTCATTCTGAATGTATGCTTTTTTTCCTTCACAGCAGGAAGTTATAGGTTGTAGATAGTGGAGAGTGCAAAAATTTAAGCAGGCTACCTGGATTTCAATTCTAGCTATACAACCTAATGGTCATATGATCCTAGGCAAATTACTTAAGTTCATTTATCTCAATTTTCTCTTTTAAAAATGGATTAATGCTAGTGCTGCATTTATATGATTGTGAGGATTATAAAATTGGTATATTTTAGAACTTAGAATAGCAAATGGTATAGGGTAAGCATTATATTAATGCTACCTATTATTACTATGTTCAGCGGTTCTTAGCTGCTTAGGAAAAGGCCACAATAACATAAAATTAGGCAGAATTGAGATGTGATGTAATGTGATGGAAAGACATGGGTGAGCTGCAAAATTTGACTATAGCTAGACTAAACTAAAGATTGGAAAATCTATGCTAGAATAGGAGAGCAGGAAAGGGCTAATAGATAAAAGATGAGATTATGCCTTGTAGAGCAAATGAGCACATGATTAAATAATCAATTAGTCATGTATTAAGTTTGGTCAGGCTACTAAAACAAAATACCATATTATAGGTAGCATATAAACATAAATTCATTTCTCAAAATTCTGGAGGCTTAGGAAACCCAAGATCAAGGGACAAGAAAACATGATGTCTTTGTATGACTCATTTACTGGGTAATAAGCTGCCTTCTTCTCATTGTAACTTCACATGACAGAGGGGTAAGGGAGCTGTCTGAGGTTCTTTTGTCTGGTCACTAATGCCATTCATGAGAACTTCACATTTATGGTCTTAGCATCTTCCAAAGTTTCCACTTTGAAATACCATCACATTGGGGATTAGGTTTTGACATACAAACTGGGGAGTGGGGGGCACAAACATTCAGTTTAGAGCATTCCACCCCTGAGCCCCCAAAATTTATGCACTTCTCTAATATTCAAGTCTATTCCAAGAGCCCAAAAAGTCTTAAATCATTCCAGAATCAACTTAAAGTCTAGAATCCAACAGGTCATCTAAATCAGATGTGGGCAACACTCAAGACATCCAGAAACACACTTCTCTCCAGCTATGAACTTGAGAAAACAAACCTGTTATGTACTTCCACAATACAATGGTGAGACAGCCAAAGTATATCCATTACCATTACAAAAGAAAAAAAGAAGAAAGGAATGTCACTTCCAAAATAAGTCTAACACTGCCCCCCCCAATAAGGCAAATTCCATTAGACCTTAAGGCTCAAGAATTATACTTTCTAGCTCAATGTTCTCATATAGACCCTCTGAGCTTACCATCATACTGGCTTTATGAGATACAGATCCCATTTTTGAAATTTAATTGAAGGCAACTATGCCCCCAGGGTTCTTGTACTCTATTATCTCATAGAGACAGTGCTCACAAGAGAAGTGACCAATGCAGCATGTGCCACATCAAGACCAGAACTTTCCTGGGGCTGCCAAGGTGGCACCAGAGAAGGGTACGCTGAGCCTATGACGTGAGGCAGAATTGGGGAGTGCACACCAAGGTTCCACAGACACTAGCAGCCCACCTTGGAAACTGCCCTGCCCCAAGGGCCTTTACACTTTGGTTATATGATATAAGAGGAAACCTTGAAGATCTCTAAATTTCCTAAGGGACATTATTCCATTGTCTTGGATAATAACCCCTGGCTTCTGTTGCGATGACTGATTCATACTAATGTCCTTTTCAAAGAGTCACTTGGTCACATCGTTAGTGTTCTTACCCAAAAAAGTTTTCTTATTATGTACAATATGGATACACTAACAGTTTTTGAATCTCTAAGTCTCTAAGTCCTAATTCTATTTTGATTAAAAAAGTGGTCATTTTCTCTCTTCTTGTATTTCACTCTTAAGTAGTCAGGAAGAGCAAGGCTGTTCCTTCCACCATGTGGCTTAGAAATTTCCTCAAATATCTAGTTTCATTGCTCAGAATTCATACTTCCCCCAAAAAATAGGATATGGACACAATTCTGTCACGTTTCTTGTCATGTTATAACAAGGAATACCTTTTCTCCAGTTTCTAATAAAATGTTCTTCATTTTCCTCTGAGCTTTCATCAGAACTGCCTAAATTATCCATACTTTTACCAATGACTATTCAGGATTACGTAGGTATTCTCTAAGAAGACTGAGGAATTCTCGGTAACTTTCCTGTTTTCATTCTGGACTCTCTCCACCATTGCCCTTAAGTATTCTAGCATGCAACTCAAAACTATGCTAGCTGCTACCCATGACCCAGTTCCAAAGCCACCTCCACATGTGTATGTGTTTGTTACAATAGCACCCGCACTTCTCTCCATCAATTTTGTCTTAAACTATTTGAGCTGCTTTAGCAGCATACTATAAATTTGGTGGCATATAAACAATAATCGTTTCTCACAGTACTTTAGGCTGGGAAGTCAAAGATCAAGGTGTCAACAGATTTGATGTGCAATGAAGATCTGCTTCCTTGCTCATAGACTAACATATTCTTGATGTGTTCTCACATGATGGAAGGGGCTAGGGTGTGGCTTTTAGGGACTCTTTTGAAAGAACACATCCCATTTAAATGGGCTCTACCCTCATGATTTAGTCACCCCAAAGGCCCACTTCCAAAATCATCACATTAGGGATTAGTTTTCAACAAATGACTTTTGTGAGGGCATAAATATTCTGGCTACAGCAGTAAGGAAACAGTCCCGAAAGGCCAGGATTTGAATGTTGACTATTTCAGTATGGTTTTCAATGTCACCTAGAATATGGGCCAGACTCAAAGTAGAAATTAAACCTCAAAGAATGATGGTAAATAACTGGTAGAGGAGTAAATATATAATAAAAAGGAAAAATAAGACGTGGCATATATGGGTTTCATGAACCAGGTTTTGTATACAATTGTTATCATAATGTTCAGTTGCTGCATAACTCCAGTAAATGCTTGTGCCTTTTGTTATTGGTGATTGAACCCAGGGACATTCTAGCTCTGAGGTACACCCCAAGCCCTTTTATTTTTTATTTTGAAACAAGGTATAAGTTACTAAGGTTGGCCTAGAACCTGTGTTCCTCCTGTCTCAGTCTCCCAAGTACTGGGATTATAGGCACGTACCCTTAAATGCATTCACCTTAAAGGAACTGGATTTTCTTGCCATTGGTGAGGCAATGGTCTTGAATATGCAATGTGGAATGAGACAGTCTGGTTTGTCAGGCCCTGACAAGCATTATCCATAATTATGATGGGAAGGTTTGTGGGTTAGGGAAGTAAAGCAGCCTCCATTTGAAAAGGCTTCAGGTAAAACAGTGTAATTTGAGGAGGGTCAGATATTACTTAAGAAGTGGAAAGAACAGTAACTACAAAGTTAAATCATATGAAAAATTTATTCCCCATAGAATGGGGAATCATCAAATGATTTCAGAAGGAAGAGAACAGTATGGTCAGATGATATTTGTCCACTAAATGGATGGTGCTAAACCAAATATTTGCAAACAAAAAAGTATTAAGTGACTCTATAAGTCTTCATGAGATATCATGTCTGGTATAAGGTAAAAGCTTCATTCATTCACTACAGGGTTCCTATTGTGAGCCAGACATGATTCTAGGAATTTTAATAAAACTGAAAAATAATAGACAGACAATATTTGCTGGAAGATACAGATAATAAGCAGGAAGCATTATGAATAAGTTATATAGGAAGTGAAGAGTATCACAGTATTTAAAAACAGAACAAAGTAAAACTTATTAGGAGTTTGGCAAGGGTGACTTACTGGATAAAATTTTAGATTATTGAGCATTAAACATTTGAGCAAGGTCTTAAAGAAATTAAATGAATTATCCATGAGCATATGGGAGAACATTTCAGTTAGACCATGGCCAGGGCAGAGCCCCAAGAGATCTTCTATACCACATTAATCCACGTGAGAAATGACGAGAGTTGGAAACAGGGTCATAGAATGAACTGGTAAGGGTCAGGATGCTTTGATAAATTAACCAAGATAGGATCCATAAATTTAATGATGACAAAAATGTGCCACACTTGAGAACCATGATTATTTCAACAATCAGGGCCTGGCATTCAAATGAATACCTAAAGGCAAACCGATATTAAACAACACAACCCCTACAACCTTACAGATGGAACAATTTGGGTCTTTAGGTAACTTATTTGTTACTTTTTTTTCTTTATTCTTTTGTGGAAAGGAAGTAAGGAAAAATGAATTCTTATTTTCTGTTTTTTGTTTTGTTTTTATGTACTGCTGGCGATTAAACCCAGGACCTCATGTGTGCTAGGCAAGTGCTCTATTACTGAGCTACACCCCAGCTTTGAATATATATTTTTAACACCATTGATTATACAAAGCTTCCAAATCAAAGCATCATATCATAAGAACTACTTAGAACTAGAAGAGATGGATAAAAGGTTATAATCCAGTAGAAGATTTTTCATCTTATTCTTGTTTGTGCCTAGAAATTAAAAAAAAATATACAAAATGAGACCAGTTCAATTAAATTTCCCACTTTAAGGAAAATATAGCTTGGAATAAAACATTAAGATATTTTATTTCTAATTTGCATTATTTAATTACTAGACAGTCAAACTACTTATATATTAAGAAATGTAATTCATAATTACATCTAAATAAACATTGCTATCATTTTATTTAAGATGTAGTGAAGAACTAATAAACTGAATTTTATAGTTTCACTCCCAGAATCAGTTATTAAAAGACCTTTTCAATGGAAAGAAAGTGTGAGAATCAGAATAAATTATGTATGACTGCAACCTGATAGACTATTGATGAAAAGAAGTAATTTTCTTAAAAAATAAATTATTACTTAAGCAATTAGCTCAAACACAAAAGATGAAGATAATGGCTTATTAATAATATGATAAAATAAAATTAATTCCTATTTCCTACAGAGAAGAAAATTGTTCCAAGAAGAGAGATGTCATTATTCAAGCATTTGAGTAACACCAACAGTTTTAAAAATTGCTGGTATTCTAAAGCCAGGACATCAAACAAAGAGAAATTCAGGCCACAGAGGGGTGTATGAAATATTAATTATTGTGGGAGTGTCACTTTTCTCCTAAGGAATGATAAATAATCCAACATAAAATCATCTGAAATGTAATGAATTTGAGCTTATTGCCGATCATGTTTGATATTAAAGGAACTTAATCTAGTGGGCAGTTCTGCTGATGTAGACATATAAAATAAGAAGTGCTTAAAACTTGATTTAAGCAGGATTTATATTTAGAGGAAATTAGACCAAGATACATTTTCAGGGGGAAATCAAACTAAAATTGTAAACTAGCATAGAAAGTGTCTCAGGTGATTTATCTCACACTATGAGAGTGTCCTATGGAGAATGTGCCTACACAGTCTCTCAGAGGTCAATTCCAACACTAAGGGGTTGAGAAGTTTCCAAGTGAAATTTAGGACTATTTCTTGTTGACCTTCTGGTCAGGATAGGATACATTTCAAAGAAAACTTTAACGGGCTATGGGTGAGTCAGAGACAGGAATAACCAGATTGCACTGACTCCCAATATTGAAGGAATATGGAAATCCATATAAAGAGCAATTATCTTATGTAAGCTATCACTAGTATTCCAGTGAGAAATAGGGAAGCAAGGGCTGAACTTTCAAGTGAATTTATATTGACAATGTACTGACTACAAGGTGAAAAAGAAATTTGGTAGATAAATTTGATTCAGATATTTTAATTTATTAGTCTTTTTTGCTTTACAGGAGGTAACCATGGAATACTCAAGGGGTTTATAATAAAACTTGTAGCATAAAAAATGAAAGATACATTGCATATAAAATGATAGGTAGCCTCAGCTACTTAGTGAGGCTCTCTGCAACTTCGTGAGACCCGGTTTCAAAATAAAG
>PVJS01051988.1:0-13781 GCA_004027185.1 Glis glis
CTTTCTCTATATATGTTGCTTGTTAATATAATGATTTAATTTTATAATGGATAGTATAATAAATTATCATATTAGTAACAGTCTATATGATAATTCTTATTACATGTATAATATTCCAGTGCATAGACATACCATATTTTTAAAAATAAATTCTTAGATATCTAGGTTGTTGATAATCTTCTGTGACTTATAACTAAGGCATAAACATAACTTGTAGATGAATATTCATGGATACTCATAATTGTTTATTTCTAAAATAATACATGGAAATAGAATTTTAGAGTCAAGCGGTGAAAACATAATTTTGTCATGTTAAGCAGTTATTCTATCATACTGTTCTTCCCATCTTTTTTTATTTTTATTTTTTTGTGTATGTGTGTGTGTGGTGCTGGGGATTAAATACAGGGGCATTTTACCTCTGAGCCACACCCCAACCCTATTTTATTTTTTATTTGGAAACAGGGTCTTGCTAAGTTGCTGAGAGTCTCACTAAGTTGATGCGGCTGGCTTCGAACCCGCGATTTTCTTGTCTCATCCTTCCATGTACTGGCATGCGCCACCATACCTGGCTCCATCTTTTGATATTTAACACATTGCAATGAGCATCTTTTACTGAATTTTTGTACCAATCATAGAATGTTAGGGTATAATTTTGAAGGCGATTATAAGGCCAGAGGAGAGAAGAAATTACAGGCTAAAATGAGAGTTGCCAGATGGCCTGCTTGCAGAATGGGCATTGGTGTACCGCTTGTATCACGGGCTGCTCTCCCGGCACGGGGCAACATGAAGCAAGTTCTCAGCTGTGCTCAGGTGCCCACTGATCTGCTTTAAGGGACATCCCATGGTGTGCATGGCGCTGAGCTGCTGTTCCACTGGGATATTGATGAGCCAAGAGAATGAGTGAAAGGAAATGATTGGGTGTCACCACAAGATCAGACTGTGCACAGAGATCTGACTGGTGACATCGAGTGATGAGTTTTGAATTGTGAACCCCTATCTGCCACTCCTCCCCTTCTATAAAATAGAGGGCATGTGCTACATAAATGTAAGGTGCTTTCTTAGCTCAGGAATTCTATCTTCTTGCCTTTGCTTTTCTCTGCATCTCTACAACCTAGCTTTTCCAGTTCCACGGTGAATTCTATTCTATTTTGCTGATGAATGCTTTCTAAGGACCTCTTTGGTGGCCAACAATCTCAGCAATAGTGTTTATCTGGCTCGGACAAAACAGAAATTATTTTAGTACTTTTACTTTTTTTCTGTTTTAGTGAGAAGTGCTAGCTATCAAAGAGAGCATCCTAATAATTGCATGAAATAGAACAGTTTAGACAGAACCTGACTGAGCAATATACAAGTGAGCTGGTAATATGAAGCCTCAATAGGAAGGAGAGACGTAGAAGTGGGAGTGTGTCTCGCCCAACATTTTCACTGCTGTAATCCAAAACAATGAACCACACAACTTAGAGGAAGGAAGATTTATTTGCTCACAGTTTTGGGGGGATTCCAGAGTTCAGTCTTTGTTAGGCCAGGTCTGCAGAGCTCAGGGCACGGCAGTGGGAAGCAGAGAGAGGAAAAGCAAGGGCTCTGCTCTCCCATCATGGAAGCTGGACTCAAGAGAGAGCAAACAAGCAAGGGGATTCAAAGACAAAAGCACAGTCCCTAAGGCCACCACCCAGGGACCCACCTTTTCCAGCCATACCTCACCAGCCTAGGTTACCACCCAGTAAATCCATTACAATGGATTTATGCACTGATGAGATTACAACCTTCATGACTTAATCACATCAACTCAGAACATTAATACATGAGCTCTTCAGGGGACATTCTATACCTCCCACATAGACCTTGCAGTCAGTAGCAAAGGTCGCCAGCAGCCAAACGTGAGCACCAGCTAATATTAGCCTTAGCATTGACACCTTTACCTCAGTCTGAGATCAGAACCACATGCAAATTGACCTGTGGAATTAAAAGTGAACATCTGTGCAAGAGAAGAAGAAGCAAAACAAAAGTTGCTGTGTGGACACAGCATATCTGAGCCACTGATAATGGAGCTGGAAATCCTGTTTACTTCCTTAGCTCACGCTACCCCATATCATGCCGACTGGATTGAGAACATGGAAATTTAAAGGAACAGCAGGGCAATGATGTCAATAATAAAGCTTGATACTGCAATAAAAGAAACATCACACAAGAGTTAGTAAGTTACTAAAAGCCATGCTAATAATACCAGGAAGCAGGGCGTTGTGTTCTCCTCCTTTTCTCACCCCTGATGTAGCTTCCTCCACCCAGGTCAACCATGTGCAAGAACAGTGTGTATGGCACACTCTAGGATGGTTAGTCAGGGTTAGAGACACAGAGAATCAGAGGCAAGGGGCCTGGCCTTAGGAAGTGCACTGTTCAGTGGGGGGGTATACATGTAAGCTGATAATTGCATTAACACATGTACATACACAGAGGCACATATGTAGTGTTTCAGCTACTCTTTCAACTCAATCTTTTCATGGTAACTTTGATGTTGGAAAAATCACGTGCAACACCAAATAATTATAGCTCCCTCGAAGACATCTGGGATTTTCCAGAGCTCGTTTTTTTGGGTTTCTCCAAGGAATCACAGCATCATATCTCTGGATCCCTGCTGTGCACCTGTTACATGTCTTCCAGAAGAAAGTCCTTGGGAAAGACAAGAGAACTGAGGAGCTGGCATGGAGGTGTAAACTCTGCAAAGCCCAGGAAAGACACTGCCCACCTTTCTCCACCGTGTGGGCTGGGGTGCCGGGGTTGCGGTTTAAAGCAGAGGAAGCCCGTCCTTCGCGCAGGTAGCTTCACTCTGGCAGAAACATCACATCCTGCCCTTGTCACCGCGTGTCACTGTCCACAATCACTCACCATCTGCAGACAGACAGCCCTGGAGGAGATCATCAATTGCCAATGCGATTCAGCAGATACACTTCATAAATTTTAATTACATTCCCACTGAAAATGAATGGTCAGAAAATATAAAACATCTGCCATCCAGATCATTTACATTTTTCATACAATAAATCATCAACAACATCCAGAACCATGGCTTAAATCATGAGAGTGTGGTAGGTCACGGGGAAGGGACGCCATCCATCCTGCCATACTGTTGGGATCTCAGTCCTTCCTGGGGACGTGGGAAACGGGCAGGGAGATGGGGGCCCAAGCGTGTTCTTGAGTAGTGGTGGAATTTTGGTTAAGTCCTCGTAAATAGAAGTCCCCACGTCTCACCCGGCACCTGCTAACTGATCTATCTACAGTTATTTTGGCCATCGTAAAACAAAAGCCTGTTTACATAAAAGAATATTTGGCCAATTATGACTGGGCAAAGCAGGCATGTATCACTCGATAATCAATGGGAATGGCTTTTTTGATTTACCCTGCAGGTAGGATAAAGAAGCAATATCATTTCCCCAAACTGATTTATATTCATAAATTTCCCATTTGCTTCTGGGCATCTCCCAGGCCGTAGAGTGTGCTGTGGGCATATACATAGTGTCAGGCCTCCAGAGCAACTCTTTGGTGGGCAGGGACCTTCTACTGAGGATACAGAGGCCCTTGAGATACCTTGCGCCCTGCCAAGGTGTCCTGAACCATCCCAGATACACACAGAGGCCCTGTGGACACAGCTGCAGCTCCCCGCTCTACCAGCTGCCTGATGTGCCCCGTAACGCTTGTCTGCATTCACTGGTGAGTTTTCCCGTTTCTGTCTTTTTCCCCCAATCCCGCCCTGGTTCTACCTGTAGAATGGGAACAGGGGTTGGGAGTGACCGGTCACTGTCCTTGAAGTCGAGGAGGCTCCTTTGTTGGGATCTGTGAGGTCGCACACAGAAGGGACGCTCCTTGTGCGATCTGAGAGAAGCAGGTGTGCAGGGCGAGAGCCATGGGCTTTCTGGGGTTACTCGCATTAAACTTGGCAGGAGTGGTGGGTAGCAATTGCCTTTTTAAAGGTCACAGACATAATTCGTTGCCCTCATTTTCCAGTCGAGGACATGAGTCCACAGAGTTCACGTGGCCTGCCCCAGGTCATGGGCAGCAGCATGTGCCCTGAGCTTGTTCCCCTGCCTCTACTGAGCAACGGTGGGCTCTTCTGGCTGAAGTGGGCACCTTTGCTGCAGAACATTCACGTGGGTGGGACAGAGCCAGACAAAGAAGTAGAGATAGAAAGCGTGTCAGCCATGGCCCACCTCTCAATGAAACAACGCAAATACTGTATGTGGAAAACTCATGAATGTAAACCGTGAAAGTAAAAAATACATCATCGCACGGGCGGGTGCTATTTCCCGGTGCCAGGCCCTGGGCTGATGGCATGAGTAGACACTCCTGTACGGCTCAGGCTCCTTCTTACCCTGCCCACAGCACTCCCCTGGCTTTCAGCGTGGCGATGCTACAAGCATGGGTCTCCTCTCTGTCCCTCTGACCACTGACCAAAACCCAAGTTTACCTTTCTTCATGCCTCAGAGTGGTGACCTCGTATCCAGGATTCTAGCGAGTGTTTCTCCCCTCGGCATGGCCTATCTCCTGACCCAGTCCCCGGGTGCTCTTGGGAGGACCAAGCCTGCCCCAAACTATGATGAGAAATATTCTACGCAGCCCCTTCCTACAGGTCTGCTCCAAACTCAAATCGCAGAGTTTGGCATGGTCTCTTACCAACTGCTTTTGCAACTCTCTCTAAAGATGAGCTGAGATGCTTCGTACTTACAGCATACAAGAAAACCTGATAAAATTTATTAAAATCTTCAGGGTTAATAGATAATTTTTCTCTCTGGTGTAGGTAATTGTTTCAGTATTTCTTTTCTTGTTTGTTTGTTTTTGTTTTTAAATAAAGTCTTGAAGTTTACTGAGCAAATTTTTGCTGTTCTCTTCTGAGCAGGGATGTTCTGGCTGACTAGCACTCTCTTTCCAGATTCAATTGGACATGGTTCCTCGGTGTTTCTGGGCTCTAATTACAGGGGAATGTGCCTGTGAGTTGTCCAACAGCTGCCACGTCCTTGTTCAGGTTAGCTGTGCCGAGAGTCAGCCTAAACTTAGACATCCTCAGCAAAGTGAACTGAAGTTGCCATATTTGTCTGGATAATTAAGACTGAGACGTGGTGAAAGTGGCTCTGAATTTCACACTGCTTCAGTGGAATTGAAAAGAATGCAATTGATTTGGCATTAGCATATTTCTGCCTCCCAGGGGGGGAAACGCTTTTCACTGTAACCAGTTCTGACAGGTCTAGAATTTTCTAGAAAACCAAAGAGTCCTATCTGCCTAACAGACAAATATTCAACACACCTGTAGAATTTAATATGGAGGGTGGGTAACACTTGTCCATCTTATTCAGTTTGATAGATGTTTCTGGCGGGGTGAAAGGATGCGACTTTATTTCTCTCCCATAATTCTCTAAAAACAAGAAAGAAAAAAGACGAGAGAAAATTTTAGGATAAAATTTCCCACATTTTCCATCTTCCCCCCAAATTTAATTTTTGGGAACCCCTGAAGCAAATCTATTTAACTTTATTACACATAAAGGATTAAACTTTGAAAACTCTGTAAGCAATTAAGATATTTTTTGACTAAGTGAAAAAATTTACTGTTAACACTTCTTCTGGTCTAAATTTTAATGAGAAGGGTCTTGTGAGAAATTTGAAGGGGGGAAAGAAAGAGGAATAGTGATGTTTTGGGAGAAGAATAATGCTGTGTGCTCAGGGTAGATGTTCACACTGTGGGGAATTGGCAGCACCCCCTTTTGACCAGAGGGCCATGAGCACGCAGTGTCTCGCTTTGAGAAGTAAATCCTGAGGTTGCCGCTTTATTTATATTTTATTATTGCAAGCAGGAAGAAAACATATTCACTCATGAACACTCTATTCAGCCAGAATTATATACTTGCCAAGCGTGCTGGCACACACTTGTAATCACACTTGTAATCCCAGTACTTGGGAGGCTGAGACAGGAGGATCGCTGGTTCGCGGCCAGCCTCAGGTACTTAGCGAGGCCCTCCGCAACTTAGGGAGACCCTGTTTCAAAATAAAGAACAAAATATAGGGCTGGGGGTGTAGCTCGGAGGTAGAATGCCCCTGGGTTCAATCCCCAGTACTGCAAAAAGATAAAATAAATAAATAAGTTTTAAAAAAAGCAGCTGGGCGTGGTGGCACACGCTTGTAATCCCAGTACTTGGGAGGCTGAGACAGGAGGATCCCAGGTTCGAGGCCAGCCTCAGCTACTTAGTGAGGCCCTCCGCAACTTAGTGAGACCCTGTTTCAAAACAAAGAATAAAAAATAGGGCTGGGGGTGTAGCCCAGAGGTAGAATGCCCCTGGGCTCAATCCCCAGTACCGCAAAAAAAAAAAAAAAGCCATTCACTCAAAGTGCCTATGAGCCCTTCTTCAGTATCAGGAAGCGCTGGACCCAGAGGCTTGTGATCCTGTAAGCTAGCTCATTGGAGGACCAAGAATTGCATTAGGAAACAGTGGAATCCAATGTGGAGGTGGCTATTTTAAAACATCATGAAAACCTACTATGTGTTGATGAATGGGCTTAGTGATAGGATAAGAGAAGGAAAATGAATGAGTCAGGAAATCTACGGGCATTCTACTAATGACCATGGTAATGATAATTCACTTTATGTCCGATGAATACGGTGATCACTGCAGACGCTCCTTGTCCTGGGACAAGTGGAGCCTTTCTAACGGACCCGCAGTGCTGAGTAGTGGCAGCAGCCACTGTCCCGGCCATGCCCCAGTGGGCTTAGGAAGAACTCTGTGTCAGACAAGCACCGGCTCAACACTTAGACATGATTTCATTTAGCCTTCCTTGGGAGCGGCTTGGCCACCAGATCAGGAAACGACCGCCAAAGGCTCAGAGGCCTCGCGAAAGGGGTCAAGGGGCCATGTCACTTTTCTGTTTAAATCCTCAGAGTCCCCATGCCTTCAACATCAAATGTAACTTTGTGAGCATATTATGAGAAATTTATTCCTGCGATGTTGTTCGACTCTCTGTGTCCCAGGCAAAAAAGCAAAAATGTAAAACAGGTCTCTTCTTACTTCTTCCTACCATACAGCTTCGTGTTTATTGTTGCCTGAGAATTCCCTAAGGTCTCATTGATTACTTTTAAAAAATAAACTGAAAGCCAGGTGTGGTGGCGCATGCTTGTAATCCTAGTACTTTGGGAGGTGGAGACCGGAGGATCTGGGTTCGCGGCCAGCCTCAGCTCTCTCTCTCTTTCTCTCTCTCTGCTTAGTGAGGCCCTCCGCAACTTCATGAGACCCGGTTTCAAAATAAAGTATAAAAAATAGGGCCAGGGGCGTAGCGCGGAGGTAGAACGCCCCTGCGTTCAATCCCCGGTACCGCAAAAAAAGAACAACAACAACAAAAAAAAAACTGTGAGCCTGGCACGGTAGCTCGTGCCTGTAATCCTAGTACTTAGGAGGCTGAGACAGGAGGATCGCAGGTTCAAGGCCAACCTCAGCAACTTAGCAAGACCCTATTTCAAAATAAAAAATAAAATGGGCTGGGGGTGTAGCTCACAGGTGGAATGACCCTGGGTTTAATATCCAGTACCAAAACAAGCAAACAAACAAACAAATAAATAACTATGGCGAGAGAAAACTATGAAGCAGATTAAACTGTCAGCCTGCTCTGTTACCTTTAGGTCAGCCTGCTTGCCCATGGTGATAGAATTTCGCTCTCATTTTCCAAGTATCTATACTGTCTCCCATGGAGCCAACTGTGTTTTGATATGACTCGACTTCTTTTATTAAGACTCGTCCAGTCATTGTCCTAGTACTGCTCCCCATCACCACAGTCAGCCAGCTTTGTAGGATAGTCTCTCAGATCCTGGTCGACTTTTATGGGACATGATTTGTTTTCCTAAACTTTATGCCTTTCAAATCCCCAAAGCTCCTGAAACTTTCCCCAGCCAGGATGCTTCTGTTTCTAGAACAGGGCGGGTGGCTTTGCGATGGCTTGACACTTTAAGACATTGGGCTGGGGAGCTGTGTGCTGCTGTCTGAGTTTTTACTGAATGTGTATCTCCTCCTGGGAACGGGATCCTTAAGACTTTAAGTCCTTTACCAATAGCAAAAATTAACATCCCTTAAGGTTTGGCCTTGCCTTAATATTGTGGCTTCTGTTCTTATGACTTATGACGATTAAGTCAGTACATTTTTTGCTGAATCATAAGCCAAATGCTTCCGGCACACTTCCGTCCTGGCCAGCAAATACACTGTACTTTCTGGCTACTGCATTAAACGAACGTGAAGACCACAGTTGCCTGTTCACATCCAGCAATGGCCTGGCGAGTGAATCCCTTCATAGGAGCCCAACCTGTGCACAGGGAAATGTTTCTCCTTAGGAGACACTCCGTTGTGTTTCCTGGAACTATTTCTAGTTTGGACAAACGATCCAGAAGAGTTGCCTTCTCTCTCTCTAGCTCCACCCCTACCTGTCCAGCTTTCTGTCATTCAAATATAGGTTAGATAAGTCAGCAAACAGAGTAAACCGAAATACCAAAGGGCAAACAGAAAGAAGACAAACCACTACCATCTACTACATGAATAAACTTTATTTTCTGTGAATTCTTCCTTTAACACCTATATCATTATTTTTTTTTTTTTTTGCGGTACCGGGGAGTGAACGCAGGGGCGTTACTTCCGCGCTACGCCCCCGGCCCTATTTTTCATACTTTATTTTGAAACTGGGTCTCACGAAGTTGCGGAGGGCCTCACTAAGTAGAGAGAGAGAGAGAGACAGAGAGAGGGAGAGAGAGCGAGAGAGCTGAGGCTGGCCGCAAACCCGGATCCTCCGGTCTCCGCCTTCCAAAGTACTGGGATTACAAGCGTGCGCCACCACGCCCGGCGTAACACCTATGTTATTTCTTCATCAAATCTGTGACGATAATTCCCCCAAAATGTAAATACACTGGTCCTCCTGTGTTTAAGGGGAAATCACAGCTAATGAAAGTATCGACAGAACCATAAAATTATCTGGATATTTGAGGTTGAAAAACGATTTGTGTCTCTTAAAATTTTGACAAGATTCATGCAAGAGCGCACGATGTCTAGGTTTGGAATACTTTTCCCCTCATGGTCTCCTTTGATCACACACTCACAACCGTGGCTGGCCTCCTCTGTTTTCTTCATTTTGTCTGGGTGCGTGCACTGGCAGGATGAACCTCCACAGATTTGGGAAGTGATGAAAAAGTCTAATCATGGGTCCACTGAGAAAATATTTTTATTGGAAGCCCTGCCGTTTGGGAAGTGTACAGGAAATAAAAAGATGCACTGTTAGCTGGAAGGTGTGTATCTCTTTTGTTTATGGAAACAAAACCCCCATTGATAAATGTCTCTAAGAGGCTACCTCTTACACATCTGTTCTTCCAACATTTCTCTGTTGTTGTCCTATGGTTGGTTAGATAGAAGTGATATAGGGTTTCTGAACAATTTCCTCCCCTTTATTTATTATGTTTGTTTTGAAAAATTGATAATATATAAGCAAGAAAATCATTTATGCAAAAGATAACCAGGGTTGATTTCCACTGTCAAA
The DNA here is from genome assembly GCA_004027185.1 of Glis glis. Lineage (NCBI taxonomy): Eukaryota > Metazoa > Chordata > Mammalia > Rodentia > Gliridae > Glis > Glis glis. Next base: position 9,544 of record PVJS01051988.1, read on the forward strand.
ATCTCCACTGTGACCCCCCGCCTCTCTTCCCTTGGCCAGAGTAATCCTGGCTTCTCTGGTACTTTTTCTATTCTTCTTCCTCCTCCTCCTCCTCCTCCTCCTCCTCCTCCTCCTCCTCCTCCTCCTCTTCTTCTTCTTCTTCTTCTTCTTCTTCTTCTAGACCATTGAAACCATTTTGCCACAATTTTTCTTCTAATTTAGATCTGGTAAAGCCAAATATTTTTTCTTGGACTATTTCCACTTTGCACTCTTCTCGAGTTGGTGTCTAAACTGATGTTTCTGGCACCAAGGGCTGTTCTCCCTCACAGATGCCCACCTTCTGCCCTGGACCAAGCACAAAAAAGGCTCAAGACATTTAAGGGGGTTTGGGTTTATTGAAAGTACTCCAAGAGACAGTGTAGCCCTAGGACTTTTTTTTCCAAATCAGGGCACTTCTGAGAGTGATAATAATAACTAGTCCATGCTACAAGGAAGCATGGACTTTTTTTCCCCTCTCTCCTTTTCTTCTTCCATTGCTACCTCCTGCTCATAGGGGGATCTCTCTCTCTCTCTCTCTCTCTCTCTCTCTCTCTCTCTCTCTCTGTCTATCTACCTACCTTTCTATCATCTCCCAAATGTAAACACTGAATCATCAGTCAACAAGTCTCATTATAAATTGTTGATACTAGAACCATCCAATACTAGGTCTAGGTATTATTTTAGGTATCCTATAATACTACTAGTGAAGGAGACAGGTTAGTACAATGCCTAAATAGCTTAGAGGTAGGTTCCTCTCTCACTCCTTATCAGCTGGTGTGGAGGTTCTCTGCAGTGTTGTGAAGGCTTAAGCTCCACACTCCTGGCTTGTATCCTTCACATGCCCAAAGGACTCACAGTCATGCCTACCTTCTAACTTCTAGGAATGGAGGAAGGAATCTTTCTCTCTCTCTCTCTCTCTCTCTCTCTCTCTCTCTCTCTTTCTTTCTCTCTCTCTCTTTTGTACCACCTCCATTCATATCCATTCTGTTCACATCCCATTAGCTAGGAGGGTAGCCACCTTGCTTCCCCCAGCTGCAAAGAAGCCTAGGGAGTATCTTTTTCTCTATTAGAAGCTATATGCCCATTTAAAATTGGGGGTTCTATCATTAAGGGGACATAGGGACAGTCAGTAGCTTTTACCACACTTTACGATGTTATGCTGGGGACACATTCACACAGACACCAAGTCCCGCTATCGATCTTGGTAACTGCTCTCTGTATCTTGTGGTCTCCAGTTTACCATATTGTAATATATACTGTGTGCATATATAAGAACAGGGTTTCTTTCCACTCAAGAGTCATGCAACTCTGACTGTAAAAGTGGATTACCTAGAAAACTTATCAGATAAACCATTCATTTCCTTACCATGACATCTTATTTAACTTAACTACAAAATTGCTTTCAGGGGTCTGATATACTTTTTGAAGCTCTTTTCATTTTGCACATCTTGCATTATAATTTAGAGCTTAAGGCTATTTTCCTCAAAGTCTAAAAATCTCCTAGTCTGAATTTTTTCTCTTTTCTAACCTTTCCAAACATTCTGTCACATCAAGAAGAAAATGAAGCCTATTATGGCCGATAAAATCCTGATGCAATTCAGTTTGCGTCCACTGTAAGTGAGAGGTGCTTGATTCCTTCCTAGAAGGAGATAATTTTCCATAGGCCCGTAACTTTCTCACCCTCCTTATTTGTGGGGTTGTTTTAGGAAAAATGGTCTCCATCCTGAAGGAGGCACATCTCCAACTTTGAATAAATCATGGTGTTAAGGTTCTTCAGGTATAACATCCATTTTTAAGAAGCTGTCACCATTGTCCCCAGGAGAGTCAACAGAAATGCTTTTGTGCTTTGTTGTGGTCACTTAAATAATAGGAGAGCTCCCCCTACTGATTGACACTGGGGAATTAGGGAGGAGGGGCTAATCTCAGGCCCTGGCTCTTGATAACCTCAGGAATGCTCAGACAGACCAAGATGAAAAATCAAAAGGAAACCTGTTTGACACTGGCTTTTGAAATACTTAAAAACATCAGCATTTGTCAAGTGGAAAGATTTTCATTTCAAAGTTCTAGCAGGTTATTATTATTCCAAGCAGTGGAGAGTTAAAAAAGGTTGAACAACTATAATAACGGTGGCATCTAAATGTGGGAAGCGGTTAGGTTTTATTGTTTGTTTGTGTAAAACTAGATCACCTAGCTTTGTTTGGGGTTTGTTTAAGAAACATAGGCTAATTAGACCATGCAAGTCACTTTGTTTTCTGAAAATTAATTAAGCCTTCGTGGCCTTTCCAGGTTACAGGGCCAGGCTCACATCCCACACAGTTCCTCAGGAGAGATGTAGGAGGTGAGCCTGTCTCAAGATCAACTGTCAGAAGATCCTGTCATGGGAAGAATGGAGTTTAGTAACGTGGCGTTTGAAAGCTTGTTCAAGTTGTAAAATGTGGGATTCTATTTTTATTAAATCACTTAAACTTTCAACATAGCGAAAAAGATTTACTTAACATACACTTCACAAGCCATTTTTCAATGCATATTTTGGGGGAAGAAAAATACAGCCGAGAACATTTCAATAACTGAAGTTATTGTCCTAGAGGAACAAACCAAACGAGTTAACGGTTGAAATTCTTTTGTTCCATCAGACTTGTCCGTAGAAACGCTTAAGATTTTATATTTGTAGTGTTATGAGGAAGCTCTTACCATCTCCTTCAAACTGTGTAGATATAAATACTCTTTATTGTTTGGGAGTATTGTATAGGATCTACATCAAGCTGTAGAGGCTGTGGAGAATGTTTTATTGTAAGGACTCCCACGTAGAGAAGTCACTCCAAGCATCTGGAGAGGCATATAATGTGGTAAGCTCGATCAACATGCCTGGTCTATGGAAAGAAGGGCCTTTTCCAGCAGCTTCCTTTTCATATCTAGACACTGGTGGTGCACGCCTGTAATCCTAGTACTCGGGAGACTGAGACAGAAGGATCACAGGTTCGAGGACAGCCTCAGCATGTAGCGAGACTCTCATCAACCTAGCAAGATCCTGTTTCAAAATAAAGTTAAAAATAGGCTGGGGGTGTAACTCAGAGGTAGAATGCCCCTGGGTTCAATACTCAGTACCACATACACACATACACAAAAGAGCGCTACTGAGATACAATTCATATACCATGAAATTCTCCCATTTAAAGTGCTTAGTGCAATGTTACTACATTTACAGAGTGGTGTCTCAATCATCACAATCTAGAACATTTTTCATCACCTCCAAAAGAAGCCCTGAACCCATTAGGAGTGGTCCCTTCTCCCCTCAGCTCCAGAAAGGCGCTGATCTACTTCTGTGTCTGTTGGGTTGCCTCCTTTGGAGCTTTCGTGTAAATGGAATCATCCTGTTTGATCTTTTGTGACTGGCTTCTTTCATGGCATAGTGTTTGAGTGTTATCCCTTTTTTGTATTGTCAAATAGTATTCCATTGTATGGACATAGCACATTTTGTTTATCCATTCATCAGTTGAAGGGTATTTGGGTGTTTCCACTTTTTATTATACATAATAGCTGCTATGAATATTCATGCATGAGTCTTTGAATGAATTTCTGTTCTCATTTTCCTGGGGTAGTTACCTAAGGGTGAAATAACTGGAGCATATGGCATTTCTATATTTAGTATTTTGAAGAATTGCCAAAATGCTTTCCAATGGGTCTACATCACTTTCCTACCAGCAAGGTAGGGTCCAATTTCTTCACAACTTTACCAATATTTGTTATTGGCTATCTTTTGGTTCTAGCCAATTCTGATGGATGTTTAGTGATACCTTACAAAAATGTGCTTTTTATTTGCATTATCCTAATGAGTAAGGACACTTTCTGCTGAGCATGGAGGCACATGCCTATAATCCCAATACTTCAGAGGCTGAGAAAGAATGATTGCAGGTTCGGGACCAGCCTCATCAAGTCAGCAAGACCCTCAGCAATGTATTAAGACACTGCTATAAAATAAAAATAAAAAGGGCTGTGGTATAGCTTGGAGTAGAATGCCCCTGGGTTCAATACCCAGTACACACACACACACACACACACACACACACACACACACACACGTTATTCTCAATACAAGTCTTTTATTGGACATATGATTTGAAAATATTTTCTCTAATTCTATGAGTAAATTTTTCAAATTACTTGGTGGTATTTTTTTATTTATTGGTGCATTGTAATCATACATCTTGATGGGTTTCAGG
>PVJS01051989.1:0-13727 GCA_004027185.1 Glis glis
TGCGGTATCGGAGATTGAACCCAGGGGCGTTCTACCTCCGCGCTACACCCCCGGCCCTAGTTTTTATCCTTTATTTTGAAACCGGGTCTCACAAGGTTGTGGAGGGCCTCACTAAGTAGAGAGAGACAGGGAGAGAGAGAGAGAGAGAGAGAGAGCTGAGACTGGCCGCGAACCCGGATCATCCAGTCTCCGCCTCCCAAAGTATTGGGATTACAAGCGTGTGCCACCATGCCTGGCTTCTGGCTTTAATTTTTTAAAAAATAATTATAATGAGAATACTGCACATTAAAAGGAAGATTTAAAGCCAAAACTAAACTCACTAGAAAATTTTCCTTCTTGACATCTTATTATCAATAAAATAAAATAAAATAAAATATTAAAATAAATTACTTAAACCAGGAACACAAAATTTAGAAAGATAATACCTAATTAAATGAAAATATATTAGAAAGGAAATAATATAATAAAATAAAATAAATATTAACATTGGTTGCTTCAAAATAAATAAAACAACCAATTTGAAAAAAGAAGATAATATTTAATTGAGAAGAATAATTTTTAGTAAGTTCTGTTTTCAGAAACATTAAAAAGACCAATTTTCACAGAGGAAATGTTCAAAGAATAATGTCCCTTACTCGTAATACAGGAAACTTTACATAAAACAATTTCTGAATATATTTCCATACACTTCCAAATACCAAGTATTTCCAAAGTTATCCAAACTGTTCCTAACTATAGAAGAAAGGAGAAAATCTTTAAATTCTTTACACGAAGCAGTATATAGCACTCATACTTAAACCTCTTTAAAATTGTACAATAAAAGTAAATTACAAGTTAATCTATATAAAAATTATCATGAAAATGCTCCAACATATTCATAAGGAAATTGAGCAGTACATTTAAAATAATATAAAATGACTGAGGCTTATTCCTGAAATAAAAAGTAGACTCAATATTAGAATCTTAAGAGTGCTATCTGAATAGAAACATACACTATTTCTACAGATACTTAAAGAGCATTTGGCAAAACTGAATGCATATAAGATAAAAAAGATAATAAATTATGTCAGTCAATGAATACTACTTACTTCTGTGTCATATGTCTTTATGTATATCTAAGAACCATGCTGTTTCTTAAGGAAGAAAAGATAAAAAGATTACAGATAAGGTTAGGGGGAAGGCAATACTCTTTATATCCCCAATTTTGTTTAACATTATATAACACACTCAAGCAAAATAAAGCCACTAGAGGCATATGAATTAACCAGATAGAATAAATATACAAAGAACACTTTATAAAAGGATTTGGTAAGGTAGCAGGATATAAGATCAAAATACACAGCTCATCTCTCCATACACACACTGTTTCACAGTAGGGTGCAATTTGCTCTCTACCCCAGTCAGAGGGAAGGTATTTGAGAATGTCTAGAGACTTTTTTATTGTCACAAGGGCAGGAGTGGAGTTGAGAATGCTATTGGCATCTGGTGAATAGTACCCATGGATACTGCTGTTAAACATTCAGAAATGCCCAAGACAGTGCCTTCCCTCCACCTCCATCAAAGAATTCCTCAGACCAAGATGCCAATAGTGCCGAGACAGAGAAATTGATATCCACTAGCAAGTAAAGTCCTTCCTCAGCATCCATGGGGAACTCGTTCCAGAACCTCAGAACTCCATGATTATCACGCCAAAAATCCAGGGGTGCTCAAGTACCATGCAGAAAAAATGTAGCATGTGGCTGGGCCTGGTGGCACACACTTGTAATCCTGGCACTTGGGAGACTGAAACAGGAGATCACAGACTTGCAGCCAGCCTCAGCAACTTTGGGAGACCCTGTTAAAAATAAATAATAAAATATGGCTGGGGGTGTAGCTCGGAAGTAGAACATGACTGGGTTTGATCTCCAGTAACACACACACACACACACACACACAAACACACACACAAACACAGGATGTAGTATTTCCATATACTTCCTGCACATCCTTTGATATATTTTAAATCATGTCTAGATTCCTTATAATACTCAATACAATATGAATGCTATGCAATTTGTTCTTAAACCATGTTGTTTAGGGAATAATTTCAAGAAAAAAAGTCTGTACATGTTCAGTGCTGAATTTACAATGCTTTTTTTTCAAATATTTTTAATTCACCCTGTGTGGTTGGTTGAATTCGTCGATGTGGAAGACACAAATATGGAGAACCAACTAGAAAATATAGTAAAAAGAAGGCAACATTTAAAATACTAGACAAAATATAAAATATCCTTAATAAAACAATGTAAGTATAAAACTTTTATAATTATAAAATTTTGAAATGCTTCTAAAAATAAATATATTTTGTCAAATGGAAAGACATACAAGTTCTTGGAAAGGAAGATTGACCCTCAGAAAAGTTTTTAGCTCTCTCTGATTTACTAAGGAAATTTAATATGACTCTATACAAGGAACAAAGAGATTTTTATTTTTTTCCCAGGGGCTATATAAATTGACAAAAAAACGAAAACCAAAAACAAAAACATGGGTCTTTAAAAAAAGAAAAATAATCAGAAAACTGTGAATCAATATGAGTATACCTCATGTACTATAAAGGTGACATTTCAAATCACTGAGAGGAATTTAATATTTATTATATATAAATATGAATATTACTTATATACATTTAATCAATAAATATTACATCTCTGTTATTCTTCTTTAAATAAGTTTTATTGAGATGTAATTCACATATCATAAAATTCACCCTTTAAAAGTATATAATTCATTGTTTATTTTATACATTTTTATCTTTGTGTTATTCTCTTTTATTTTTTTTTCTGTAGTACTGGAAATTGAACACAGGGGTGTTTTTACCACTGAGCTACACTCCCAGGACTATTCACGTTTATTTTGAAATGGAGTTTTGCTAAGTTGCTGAGGGTCTCCCTAAGTTGCTGAGGCTGGTCTTCAACCTACTCTTCTCCTGTCTCAGCCTACCAAGTACTGGTATTATAGGCATGTGCCACCATGCTTGGCTTCTCCATGATATTTTTAATATATTTAATTGTTTAAGAAACCAGATCATTTTTCTCATAGTATTTTTTTCACCTTCCAAATTTGATTCCACTTTTTCTGCTAGTATCATTTGAGTTGATCCTATTGATTCTCCTGTAAACTAATAGGCAGATATAAAGTCTTTATTACATTTAGATTCAAAATTTAGACAGAATTGCTGCTTCATCAGGGATATTATGTATTTCCTATTTTATTACAAGGCACACACATAGAAAAATAATTGTTTTTGTTCTTATTGTTGTGTAAGTAGTCAGATTGATCAGTGGATCAGCCTAATTATGATAAATCATACATCACCCTTTCTCCTAATAGCTTTCCTATTATCAATGATTATTGCATTTTTCTGTTGTTTACTCTAGATTTGCATCTGCTCTGGAATGTGAGTACCCATAACATGATCATTAAATCTTGTGGGTATGTACCCATTGCCTCACATCTTTTGTTGAGAAATAAGTTTTACATTTGATGTACATATAAGATTTGCAATTGGATAATGTTATAAAGTTTGATGTAAATACAACAAGAAACATAGAAAACAGATCTGGACTCCACCTACGAGCTGAATCCAAGCCCAGTTAAGCCCAGATGAACTCCCAGCTAATGAGAGTATGACGATGAAAGAGTATTACTTTAATCCATTGTTTCTTCCAGACGATTACTGTGCTAGTAGTAATAAATGAACAAGTCATAGTGATAAGTGAAAGTCACGATAAGGAACAAGACATTCAGCATGTCCTTGGACAATGACGCTGACAAAAGCATCCCAGGGAAGTGAGGCCAATGCATATTTTTCTGATGAGAATAAATCTCTCTCCCTCCATAATATAAGGAGACCAATAAAATATTCCTAGTATCACGTAACAGGTGTGTCTGCTCAGCGGAAAAAATGCACATTGAAAACTCAGGTTGGGACTCTCCTATTGGAAGATGATTAGCTTTGATGAGTGTAAGTCCATTTGTCACTCTCAATATGGCTTCTTTATTCATGAGTCCCTTGAATAAGCACTGAAGAGGGCAGAAAAAGAGGTTCAATGACTGACAGAACAGATCATCACGGACGGCTCATTTATAGCTTCCTTTGCGGTGGCTGCCCTTTGGGAACATTTAAATAAGAAACAAGCTAGGCATAATGGTGCACTCCTATAATCCCAGCACTTAGGAGGCTGAGACAGGAGGATCAGAGTTTCTAGGACAGCCTCAACAACTTAGTGAGACACTGTTTCAAAAAAAATGGGAGGGGCAGGAAGCTGGAAGTATAGATCAGAGGTAGAAAACCCCTGGGTTCAATCTCCAATACCAAAAAACATACAAAGAAACAAACAGTACAAGATGCCCATCCTCACCCTCAGAACCCATGTGAGAGGATAATCACATACTTCTTCCCCAGGCCTGTTGACACCAGACCTGGTCTATGTTCTTGACCATGCAACCATATCAGTTACTGTGTCCACCATACTTCTGGCCATCTCCTTTTCCAGAAAGTGAGCAAACAGATGCCAACTTGACTCTAAGGGACACCCAGGCAGCTGGTAAAACATTATGTCAGGGTGTACCCCTGAGGTTGTTTCCAGAAGGAATTAGCATTTGAATCAGTGGACTGAACAAATAAGATCCACCCTCCCCATCATGGGTGCATGGGTGGCATCATCCAATCCATTGAGGACCTGAACAGAACAAAATGAGAGGTTGGGTGGGTTTGCCCACCTGCCTGGGATGTTGGCTCTCCTGAGTCTTGGGCCTTCAGAGTCAGATTGGGAATCACACCATTGGCTCCTCTGATTTTCAGGCCTTCAAGTGTGGGTTGGAACTATACCACCATTTTTCATGGGCTTTTGGCTTATGGAGGTAGATTGTGGGACTTCTCAGCATTCATAGTCATGTGAATTAATATTTCCTAATATCTATCTATCTACCCATCCACCTATTATATTGGTTTTGTTTTCCTGGAGAACTGTGACTAATGCCCTAACTTGAAGTACTGGCTACTGAGGAATTTAATATCCACACTATCAGTGTGTGTGTGTGTGTGCGCACGCCTTTTACTAGGGATTGAACTGAGGGGCATTCTACCTCTAAGCCACATCCCAGCCCTATTTTACTTTTTTATTTTGAAACAGGGTCTCACTAAATTGTTGGGGGCCTTGTTTAGTTGTGGAGGCTGGCCTCAAACCTGGGATCTTCCTGTCTCAACTTCTCAAGCACTGGGATTACAGGTGTGTGCCACCAAGCCTCGCTATTATCCCCACTATCTTGCAGGCCTAAACCTACATGAGACTGTATTGATGCAGCACTCCATTTCCACCAAGAGCTAGTGAAATTGGAAAATATAAATAAAATTGATTGATATTTTTTCTATTGTTAAGTAGTCAGGGAGAGCACTCCATGAGGCTCTAGATGTGGATTGAGAGAAGTACTTTTAGACATTAAATTGATAGTGACTTCAGAGGAATATGGCCTTGTCTTCAGAGGATGTTCAGCAAACAGTAGAAGAATGCACACACATTTTAGGAAGGAAGATCTATTGCTGCTTAGTCAGTAAATGAGAAGCTGTTAGAATAGTACTGGAGAAAATAATTCTCACAACATAATGACAAATCATTCCATCAAAGAAGAGTTTGGGGAGGTATTGAAATATAGTCACTTCAAATGCTCACTGGAAAAAAAGTCAAGGTATCAATTATAAGCAAATATCTAAAGAGGTTGACATGATTTTTAAAAAGAACTTTATGTTAAACTCAGATTGGAATTTTTTTTTGTATAAAGCCTGCAAGGGATATAATCAAGAAACAGGCATATCTCAAACAATGAACTGGCATTTATAGAAAAATATGAAAACTAACAAAGGATAAGAAAGGTGATATTAGTAATATTCAGAGCAAGAAGAACCAAAAAGCTGTCAGATCACTCCTTGAGATATATGTTGCAATACTAATAATAATGAGACCGGGAAGAAAAATCTTCCACTCATGCTGTGCCCTCTTTTTTTACAAGTTAAAGAAAAGATTTAACAGTGGAATGGAAAACTTAGTACTTGCTATTGGTAAAAGAAAATTCAAATTCAAAATAAAAGAGGGAACAGCAATTCTATTATTTTTCATGTTCTATATTCCAAGAATTAAATTCTGAGGCAGTAGCAAAGATATGGCAGTTTAAATGTAGAATCATTATCTCAAAAATTGGTGGAGACATGTAGGAAAAATTAGACAAAAGCAATTCCAAGTTTTGAGGCCCCAAAGAAGGCATATTCTAAAATCCAGAGTTTTTTTTTTAATTTGATTTCATTTTTTGGAAGTGGTCATTAAACACTCAGGTGTGTTCTCCCACCGAGCTGTACTCCCAGATCTTTTTATATTTTATTTTGAACGAGGTCTCATGAAGTTACCAAGGCTGGCCTCAAACTTATGATCCTCCTGTCTTAGCCTCCTGAATACTGTGATTACAGGCATGGTCTACCATGCCCTGCTGAAACTAGAGATCTTGATGCTTAATTGTGAACAGTTTTCCAGAGTCTATTAATAAAAGGACAGTGTTTGACCACCTATAAAAAGGAGTGGTGATGATGAGGAACTAATAGAAGGTCATTAAATAAGTCACATGAGGGTAGTTCGATTTTCTTTTTTTTTATATGGTTATGATGTTATAAACTCAGAGAAGTGCTGTAGTCAGACAGAAAATACTTATCAGCAAGTTGTTTGACAGCGCTTCACATGATGTCTTGTTGTGTAAAATGGAGAAATGTGCACAGCATGGTAAATTGGATAAATGAATATAACCAGAGCAAACACAGGGTTCAAGTTCAAGTCATTTTGACATGTCCTATGATTTCTCCCTGATTCTCTTCTTGGCCCTATCTCTATGAATTGGATGCAAACTTTGAGACGATCCTTACTAAATTTGTACAGACATGGAGTTGGAAATAATAGAACATGTTCTGGATAACAAAATCAGCATTCAAAAAATATCTCTGCAGGCTAGAAAGATGGGTCAAATCCAAAAGCTTAAAATAAAATACGGACAATCATGGATAGACAAAAACAGCAAATAAATAGATAAATAAATAATAAATGAAATAGGAAAAGAAGGACATAAATAACAAGGGTGAATCAGATTTCAATAACATAACAATGATGGTAACACAGAAATTTAGCACAAACTAAAATGCCAGCTACCACAAAATTATTTTTTTAAAGAAATTCACTCGATCTGGGAAGGGTTGTGCATGTCTGTAATCCTGGTATTTGGGAAGCTGATATAGGAGGACCAGATGTTCCAGGTCAGTCTCAGCAACTTAACACGGAGACCCTGCTTCAAAATAAAAAATAAAACAGGCCTGGGGGGGGGATTAGCTTAGAGGTAGAACACACCAAATTTAAAAAAAAAATCACTCAAAGATGTCTATGTAATAAACCATGAGTCCCAGTACTTTATGTATATCCCTCAACTTGAATTTGGACTGCCCTTATGATTCATTTGTAAATAATAAAATGTAGCCAATGTGACAATGAGATGATTTCTCATTGTCAGAAAAAGCCTTGTCGTTTCTCCTTGCCTCCCTTGGAATGCTCTGATGAATACAGCAGACTGGCAACACTATGCAGTGAGGTATACAAACTGTCCACATTGAGAGAGAGAGAGAGAGAGAAAGAGAGAGAGAGAGAGAGAGGGAGAGAGAGAGAGAATGTCCAGCCAGACCAAGCACCAGCCATGGAAGAGGAGAAGTCCCTAGGTGACTGCATCCGGAGCTGCCATCTGATGGCAACCATATGTGAGACCCCCAGCAATAACTGTTGAGCTGGGTCTGTCAATCCCAGAACCATGATGAATAATACTAAATTGTATTAGACACTCGATTTTAGATTAGTTTTCTACACAGCAAGAGATAACTAGACTGATTCAAAACTTGATTTGCACTTAGGTTCCATTAATATAATTATGCTCCTATTTAGAACAAAAATGGCAGGGAGAGGAGCTGTTTCCCATTCTACTTGTTTCAGGCAAACATTCAGTGCTGTACCTCCTTATGATAGCTGTGCTTATTTACAAAGTAAAGTGATGGAGACAGGAAGCATTCTATATGAGAAATGCTAGCCAAATAAGGGTGATTAGTTTGGAAAAAGAATAAACACAGATACGGTGCAAATGTACTTCCTGCTTTCCCCAGGACAACTTCCGTTTATGTCTGTTGTCTAAGTGCTCCTCCTATTATTCATCAGTGAAGCAATTCGTGATTGCATTACAATAAACCAGAATGGACTTATTTTTCCCACTCCATGCTTCCAGTCTCTAGTATGGTCTCATCTGGTACAGTGTGAGAACTTGGCATTAGAATCCTCACTCTAACAAGTGGTTTAATTTGAAAACTAATCAGCCATCAATTGAGTCTTCTCCCAGCCTTTTCTAGATACAACATAGTCAATACATTATTTTCAAACGTAGTATGTTGCCTTAACAGATAAAACTAAGTGTGCTCAGACACAGAAACATAAGAGGAGCTGAATCCTTTGAACTCGGATTGCAATCAGAGAAGCACGAGAAGTATACGGCCTGCCTGTAGTGCGGCCGTGGTCTGAGCGAAGCCACTACATTGCATTCTGTAGCACTGATGGAAAATAAAGGCAATCATAGATAGGACATGGTTACCTGAGACATATGCAAAAAATAGAAGCTGAGCCACACTACTGAGAAACTAACATATGACAAGAACTTTGAATGTCCCCGATGATGCATTTTGTCATCTATATGTTGTGTAAATAAATACTTCTCTATTTTATATTTGGAAACAGCATTTTTATTTTGACATAAACACATTTGGATCAATAACTTATAAAATATCTTTTTAATTAATAAGTTCAGACATAAATGTCTGTTTCCCCAGTGGTATGGTTTGAATGTTTATTAGTTCCAAAACTCAGGTTGAAATTAAATTGCCATTGTGATGGTATCGGCAGGTGGGACCGTTAAGATGTGTTTAGGTCATGAGGAGTCCACCATTGTAGGCAGTCTGATGCTTTTGTCTTGAGAGTGGGTTTGCCACTTCTTGCTCTCTTCCATTCTCTCTTTGCCCTTCTCCCATGTGATGACACAGGGCAGAGGCCCTCTCTGGATGCCTTCTTCTTATTCTTGAACTTCCCAGATTCCAAACCTCTCAGCCAATACATTTCTTTAAAATGGACTAACGCACAAAGTTGAAAATGAATACATGCCTTGCATTGTTTAACAAAAATTTACTGTTCATCATGGAAGGTTTTAAGCTATCACCTATGACATGTAAAACCAGGGGACAGATATATGTTTAAGAAAAACTGACATCGACTCCATGATTCAAAAATTATTATAAAAGGACTGTACACTAACATAATTTAATCTGTGTAGCAGCAGAGGTTGTGTTTATGTCTCACACTGTAAATCATGACTTTTCATGTAGATCAAAAACATGGTCTTTCAAGTTAATCTTGCACATTTTTTATTTCACATTATTTTGCATATGTAAGAAAAATGAAAACAAAGATGATGTCAATTCTGCTGGAAGTTCAGAAATAATTCAATGATACTGGTTTTAATCAGTAACATCATACTTTTCAAAACTGATTCTAATAATGATTTGCTTTCCATCATCTAGTTTGTGAAATCAGAGATTTTAGAATCTTAATTCTGTCAAAGATGAACTATCTGGTATTATTATAAATGGTATTATATATTCAGTTAAAATGTCTTGGGAATATCTGATATTATTTTGAATGCAATTGTAAATTCAATTAAAATGTATTGGTGATAAAATTTTTCATGACAATAATAAAAATGTGAACTTGGAAGGACTTATGGCTACAACTACATTATTACCAGAAAAACAAAAACCAAGAACTAGAGATAACAAAAAATCCTCTAAGACTTTGAGACAGAAATGTATTTGAGACTTCTTGAATGCTCACATATTCGCTAATTATATTCTGAAACTTTGCAATGCTATGTTAATTGAAAAAGAACTTATATTTCAGTTCCAACATATAAAGAGCTTGGCAGTTATTGCCTCTGTCTTTGCAACAAGGAATAGCTGAACTAACTTAAAATCACCTTTTTTGAGCTTACCAGAGAACTGAGATCACAGGACAATTGTGTCTTGAAATCTGGAAAGACTGTTGTCCTGATGCATTTGCTATAACAAAAATTCATAAACATGTGGCTTATAAGCAACAGAAACTTAGGCCTCACATAAGTTGGGAAGATTAAGATTAAAGCACTGGGAGATTTGGTATTTGGTGAGGATATGCTTCCTGATTTATAGAAGACCATCTTCTCACTGCGTCCTCACCTAACAGAAAGGAGAACGGAGCTCTCCAGGGCCTCTTTTTTAAGGATATTAACACCGTTGTTGAGAATTCCACCTTCATGACCTAATCACGTCCCCAAAACCCCACTTTCAAATACCATCATATAGCATGTATAAATTTAACATTTTTATTGGTGCGTTGTAATCACACATCATGATGAAGTTCAGTGTGATAAAGGCACACATGCACACATACTCAGTGAGCCCTCCCCCAGTTCTCACCCCACTCCCTCCCCCGCCATCTCCCCATGCAGGACACTGTGACTGGCATTGGTAAATGTATGTATGTGCATCATGTTCATTGAAATGTTTCCCTCTTCAAGTCTTACTCCCCCCTCCCGCCTCCCTCAGTTAGGTCCCCTCCCTCACTTCACTAAGGTTTCTCCTTCTTTGTCTGGAGTCCCTCCTGTGTCCCAATTTCTCCCTATTTTGAGGAGATACAAAAATTCAGTTTATTGCAACTGCAAAATAAAGTCATCTGATTAGCTGGAGTAGAAGATGCTGAGCAAGAAACTGGTAACCACGATTAAGTAATAATGTGAGTGAATTCTGGAGAATAATTACAGACCATCATGAGGTGCAGAACTCATGGGCACTGCAGTCTTAGAAGGTCCCTCACATTTTTGTGAATTTCACCTCCAGAACCCCCTGCTCTCCAGGTGAGGAGCCAATGATAATCACTTCATAGCTCTGAGGGAGGAATGGGAGAACAATCATTTTGATATAATCCCAGAGCCTTCTCCACAACAATCGAATACTCTCAAGAAAAAAAAAAGCTTTTACAAAAGCTGAATAAGGACAATCAAAACTACTGTAGCAGAAATGAAGAATGTATTTGATCAACTCAACATTTGGTTTGAATGGCTGAAGAAAGAAAAAGAAAGCTTGAAGACATCAATAGAGACTTCCTAAATTGAAATAAAGAGAGAGAGAGAGAGAGAAACATCGAATGAAGAAAAATCAAAACAAAAAATGGAAGAACGTATCCAATAATTGTGGTGCAATTTTGAGAGGTGTGAAGGGATCCTAGGAGTGAAGGTAAGAACAACACAGAAAAAGAAACATTGAAAGTGATAAAGGCCAAGAAATTTTAAAAATTGATGACATGCAACACTAAGCATGGTAAATACCAAAAATTGTACATCTGAGCATGTTATTTTCTAACTCCATAAATTCAAAGACAAAGTCAGGATTGAAGGAAAACACCTAATATAATTGAGGAGCATGAAAATAATTTTTCTCTGAAACTATGAAGGTAAGAAGAGATAGGAATAAAAATTTAAAGTATAAAAAAAGAAAAATAAAATAAAACACCCACCTTGAATTCTATACCAGGCAAATATATCCTTTGAAAGTGAACTGAAATTTCTCAGATAAAAGAATGATTGATTTTACCACTAGCAAAACTACCCTAAAATAAATGTTAAAACAGGTTTCTCAGGAAGGAGGAAAACAATATAGATAAAAACTCAGATCTGTATAGAGAAAGAAAAAGTACAAAACAAAAGAATAATTGAAAATAAAATATATTTAAAATATTTTATACTTTTATTTGATCTAATATATAATTTTAAACTAATGATTTAATAATACACTAGCTGACTATAGTTAATGAATAAGTTAAATTAATAAATTCAATATTACAAAAGATAGGAATCATGATTTTAAGTACTCTGTTATAAGGTATTTTCATTATAATTCTACATGAATTCATGTATAATTCTAATTCATTATACATGAAGCAGTATGGGTTTATTTGATGTGTGATTTGACTAGTTATAAATTAATATGACAAATTCCAGGGAAACCAATAAATTGAAAATATTAGGAGACAAAATGAACTATTAAATGCCCAGTTAAACTCAGAGAAAGCAGAAAAATCATAGGGGTAGAGGAAAACAGTTACAAGCTTCATTAACATTGTAGTGGTTAATTTTATGTATCAACTTTACTGGACCATGGATTGCCGGGTGTTTGTCAAAACATTATTTTTTATGTTTCTGGTTGTTTTGGATGAGATTAACACTTAAATTGGTTCATTGAAGAAAGTTGATTGACCTTTCCATTATGTGTAGGGCCTCATCTTATCAGTTGAAGGCCCGACTAGAACAAAGAGGCTGACCCTGCCATTAGTGAGACAGAATTCTTTCCTGGCTATCTTTGGACTGGGCTCTTGACCTTTTCCTCTCTTTCAAACTACAGCTGAAAACAAAAATTTGGCTCCTCCTGGGTCTTGAGCCTGCTGACCTAGAGATGGGAACCAGAGCATAAGTTTTACTACTTTTCAGATCTTTGGAGTCAGATAGAAACTACACCATCAGCATTTGTAGGTCTCTAGGCTGCCAATTCACCCTGCAGATCTTGGTAGTTGTCAGACTCAATCATTTCTGGAGCCAATTACTTATAATACATTTTTCTCTCTCTGTCTCTCTCTGTCTCTGTCTCTCCATGTGTTTGTGTGTGCATGTGTGTGCATGTGTATACAGATGGTCCCATGGTTCTCAACTTATGACCTTTGGACATATGATTTTTTAACTTTACCATGGTATAAAACTGATATGCATTCAGTAAAAACCATACTTTGAATTTTGAATTTAGATCTTTTCCTCAGCTACAGTATGCAGTGTGACATTCTCTCAAGACGGTGGGCAGTGGCAGTGAGCAGTAGGTCCTAGTCAGTCACATGACCATGAGGATAAATAACTGATGGGCTCCAGTGTACTACATTGCAAGCACGTTTTGGATATCACATTTTCTGTTTTCATATCAAATCTACAAAATGTTTATCTGTGTGTTTCCATGAGATATTTGACAATTTATTATAAAACATTTGACAACATATTATAAAATGGTGCTGAAATAATTAGATACATGTATATGGGAAAGGAGACTCTATTTCTCTATATATCTTTGTATTTCACAAAAGTGAACTCAAAATGGATCATAGACTTACATTTTTTCAAGAAAGCATATAACAAACACAAATGGCCAATAAATGTATGAAAAAATGTTCAACATCATTAGCAATCAGAGAGACGCAAATCAAAACTACCCTGAGATTCCACCTAACCCCAATTAGAATGGCAATCATTAAAAACACAAACAACAACAAATGCTAGCAAGGATGTGGAGAAGTAGGAACTCTACTACACTGTTGGTGGAATTGCAAATTAGTGCAACCACTTTGGAAAACAGTGTGGAGGATCCTCAGAAGAATGGGAATGAACCTACCATTTGACCCAGCAATACCACTTCTAGGCATCTACCCAAAAGGACTGAAACCAAACTACCAGACTAATGCATGTGTATCTATGTTTATAGCTGCACAATTCACAATTGCCAA
>PVJS01051990.1:0-13777 GCA_004027185.1 Glis glis
CTGCTCTAGAGTACCGGGCCTCTTCCACGTGGCAGCGATTCAGCAATTCAGCGATTCAGTATATCAATAGCAAAGATGGCGCTGGCAGACCCGCCCCACCTAGCCTCAAGAGGGCTATAATAGGTTATAGGGGGCGCATGACCCGACCCGTTGCGTGCCATTGGGCCACACCCTACTGCCCGGGGATTCCTTTATGGGTTTCACGTTAAAACTGCCCTGTTTTCCTAAATAAACGAGATTTGCTCGACATATCTCCCGGCTCATGGTTAGTGCTTCTCGAGTCGCGGCGCTCACTTTTCCCTGTCAGTCCGCGTCACTCTCGGGCGGGACCCGAGAGTAGAATACGCCTTGGTTCAATCCCCAGTGCCACATACACACAAAAAAGAACCTTAAGAGAAAGCCAACAGAATGGGAGAAGACTTTTGCCAGCTACTTCTCTGATAGGGGACTGATATCTAGAAGATACAAAGAACTTAAAAAAAACTTAACACTAAAAAAAACGGATAACCCAATCAAAAAAAAAATGGTCATGTGAACTAAACAGACACTTCACAAAAGAAGAAATACAAAATTATTTAGCATCTTTAGCAATCAGAGAGATGCAAATCACAACTACACTAACTACACTGAGGTTCTACCTAACCCCAATTAGAATGACAATCTTCAAAAATACAATAATAAATGCTGACAGATGTGGGGAAATAGGAACACTTACACAGTGCTCATGGGATTGCAAATTGGTACAGCCACTTTAGAGATCAGTGTGGAGGTTCCACAGAAGACTGAGAATGGGGCTACCATATGATCCAGCCCTACCACTCCTGGGTATTTTTACAAAGGGATTGAAACCAGAATATTATAGTAATATATGCATTTCTAGGTTTACAACAGCACATTCACAAGAGGCAAATTATGAAAACAGACTAAGTGTTCAACAGAGAAATGGATTACAAAATTATGGAATATACACACAATGGAATTCTACTAAGCCATAAATAACAAAATTATGTCATTTGCAGGAAAATGGATTGAACTCAAGAATATTATGCTAAGTAAGATAGATCAGCCAGTCACAAAAATAAAAAAAATGAAGGGTAATATATTTTTCTTCATATGTGAAAGCTAAGGAGAAATTTTGATAGGAAAGGGACTCCGGACAAAGGAAGAGAAACTCCAGTGGAGTGATGGAGAGGGTCTATGGAAGGGAAGGAGGTGGAGGAAGGGAGAGATGATGAAGGAAACAGCTTAGCACAATGTACATATACAAAATTATCAATGCCAATCTCAACATCAGGTACAGGGATGGGGAGCAAGCAGGGTGGGAGCCAGGGGAAGCTCACCAAGTGCTGTGTGCATGTATGTCTCCATTGCTCTGAATCTCATCATGATGTATGACTACAATGCACCATTAAAAAAACAAAGGAAAGAAAATCTGATAAACAATGAACTATAATAATAATCTCTAGCCTCACAGAAGTAAAAAAAGACATAACTTCATAAGTCATGGCAGCCCTGAACACAAGAGATAAGTCATTCACAACTACTGCTCAAAACTTTTTATATACCTGGTTTTGCCTAGAAACTAAAACAATGCCTTACTTAAATTTATTACTCCATATGCTGGCCACTATATGATTTTTCAATTTCAATTTTAATTTTTTCTATGATTTTCACCAGATAGTACCAAAGAAGATTCAGTTCCTTCTTTAAAAAGTTTATTCAAAACCATAATCTTGAAGAGGGAGCTAATTACTTGAGCAACAATCAGAGGCTGTTTTCGTGATTTGTTATACATATAAATGTCACAAGAAAGTTACTCAAATTAAGAAATAAGAGCGTAATTGCATACAAAAACAAGTATAGTAAAGACAATGTGCATGTAGCTTATAGTACTGTACTATATATTTAAAAATGGTTAAGATAAGCCGGGTGTGGTGGCGCACGCTTGTAATCCCAGTACTTTGGGAGGCAGAGACCGGAGGATCCGGGTTCGCGGCCAGCCTCAGCTCTCGCTCTGTCTCTCTCTCTCTCTCCCTGTCTCTCTCTCTCTTTCTCTCCTTAGTGAGGCCCTCCGCAACTTTGTGAGACCCGGTTTCAAAATAAAGCATAAAAAATAGGGCCGGGGGCGTAGCGCGGAGGTAGAACATCCCTGCGTTCAATCCCCAGTACTGCAAAAAAAAAAAAAAATGGTTAAGATATAAGTTTTAAGCTATGTGTTTTTTATCACAGTTGAAACAAAGCAAATAAATATATATTTTCATAGGAAGACAAAAACTTAAAAAAGAAATCAGAGAGCAAGGGAGTGATTTGGGAGGATCACAAATTTTATGGGAAGTGATAAAAATGTTAATTAGTATTGTATAATAAAAATAAAAGACTCATGAAAAAGTTTTATAGATTAAGTACTAAAATTTTTTCTAAGTTTTGTGGACCTGTGTGTTAATGCCTTTCCTTGTTTTTAAAAATCTACGACTCTTATATCTTCAACAATTTATTCTATTTCTCTCTTCTTCTAGAACTCCAATTACACATATTTTTAAATGTTTGATATTTCACAAATCCTATATGCCCTTTTCCCTTTTTAATTTTTTTCCAAATTGGGTATTAATTTGGATAATTTGTATGGCCTTATCTTCAAATACACTGTTTCTTTTATCTGATGTTGCAAGCTGCTGGTAAGTAACTTGAAATATTTTTTTTAATCTCTGACACCTCATTTTTTACTTGTAGTATTTCTGCTTTTTAAGAAATTCTGTCTATACACTCCAATTTTATATCTTGTCACCCACATTTTTTACCTTTCCACAAGATACTTTAGTCTATTCATTACACTGTTGTATATGAGAAGTATACTTACAATAAGTATAATAGTTTATTGGGATTATTATAATCAATGAGAATAATTGTTATATTTGCTGATTATTCAAACACCAGAGCCATTTGTGTGGGTATATTTTCTCATCTTTTCATATATCTTACACTTTGACTAAATGGCAGACATTGCGGGTAAATAAAATTAAGCCTGAGGTGAATAATATTTATTCCCCATGAAAGTGTTGTGCCACCTCTTAGGCCATTAGTGGCCAGGGAGGGGTTGGTTTCAGTCAGTTAATCTCTGGATCCACTGGTGGAGACTTTACTACTGCTTTATTTCATTCTATTCACTGCAGTCCTAAAATTATTTGAGAATTGGATCACAAACTTCCCTTTAGCATGTTTAGGATGTAAGAGCATGCAGCTGTTGCCTTGGTTTTCCTGTACAGCCCTTCATCTTCTTCAGAGTCAATGGATCTGTACCAAATGGGTGCAATCTTTCTCAACTCTTGCCTTTATCCAATGTCAACAACTGCTGCCTCATGATCACTTTAAGACTTTGATTTCTTCTATGGAATCTCTTAGTTTGCCTACTGAGCCTTCAGACTTTATCAAGACACATATCCCTCCCCCCACCCCATATAAGAGGTGGGAAAAATGAAGATCATGTGTTTGTCTATTTGTCTTGCTTGTGCTTGTTTGTGACCTATCATCATCATCTTCTTCTTCTTCTTCTTCTTCTTCTTCTTCTTCTTCTTCTTTTTTTCTTTTTTATTTGTTCTTCCTGTTCTAGAATACTTTTTTTCCTTTTCCTCTAACTTGATTGGTATTGTTTATTATTCAATTGGCTATCATCTCTTAGCTTAGTAGTTGAGTATTATTTTAGTGACTTTTTATAGTTTTAACAAACCCTTTATTTCTGAATATCTAATATTAATTCTTATTGTTATCATTCCTCACACAATTCATGCTCCTTTGAATGCTTAAATTCATTTTTCCATCTTGGAGCTTTTGCAGTTTTATCATACCCAATTGAGTATTACTGTTCATAGTCAATATTCATATTATTTGTTTTTATACAGTCACAATTTGAAGTTCTATATTCATAACATTATTGTTTCATATGGTCAATGTTCATAACATTATTATTTTTACATATTGTTTAGATTTAGATATATCCACAGATTTGTCCTCTTTTTTGCTCTTTATTTTATGAAATCCACATAATATTTTACTTCATTCTGAGGAGCAAATTTTAATATTTCCTTCAATGATCTACTTTTGACAGTCTCACTGATTTTGTTTGATATTCTCTGATATCTCTTTGTTTTACTTTTTATTTGGTGGAGCTATGTTTGCTAGATATAGGACTCTAAGTTATAAAATTGAGGATATTATTTTACCGTCTTCCAGCTTACATTTTTTATCAGGTTTGGTTATATTTAATTTTATTGTGTTCTGTAAATTTATTACTTTTTATTTTTCTATTTCCTTTGACTTTAGCTACTTGGCAGTGACAGTGGCGTATGTGTGTATGTTTGTGTGTATGTCTGTTATTCTAAATGGAATTCTTATCCATCATTTTTAGATATAGTTTGTTTCATTTTCCTTTTCCTATTTTTGTTACCCCTCAGGCTCCTGTTATGTACCTATGTCTTCACATCATATCCTCTAATTTCTTATAATATATTTTCACCCATCTTTTGTTTTCTTCATGAATCTGTCCAGTTGTTTTTTTAATCTAATACATACCACAGTTTACTAGTTCTCCTATCAGCTTTGTACAATCTGTTGTTAAAACTATTCTAAGATTTCAGATAGATGAGGGAGACACTAATGGAATAGGGAAGGGGATTGGGAGAAGAAAGGGGAAATTGGATGATGGAAACTATTGGTCAACATTCTCACTGCCATAATACAAAACAACTGACCACACAACTTACAATGAGGAAGATTTATTGCTCACAATTTTCAGAGATTTAGAAGTCAGCCTATGTCTGGCTGGGTTTACGGAGCACAGGGCATGGCAGAGAGAGAGAGAGAGAGAGAGAGAGAGAGAGAGAATGAAAAGCTCTGCTCTCACATCCTGGAAGCTGAAAGGGGAAGAGACATCTTATATCATTCTCAAGGCCACACTCCCAGGGACTCCTCCTTGGGCACAAAACCCTGTTTCCAACATTGCTAGCTTGTTTCCATGAGGGCCAGGAGTATATTCTAAATCAAATCCATTACAGAAACTACTCAAATAATTCTTTTTTCTCTTTTTTTATTCATTTATTGGTGCATTGTAATTTTACATTTTGATACACATCAGGGTAGCAGCATCATACATGCACACATTGCTCATTTATCCCTCTCTTAAATCCCACCCTCTTCCCTCCCCCTGCCCTCCCTTTCATGCTCCCCATAATGATTGAGTCATATAAGTTTGAGTATATACATCATGTGCTATATTCATACCTGAAGTTATCTGTATCAATGTAAATATTATCTATGGGGATCAGGGTTTAGAGAGGGACCCGGAATGAAACACACAATGAATGCTGTGTGCGTGTATGTTTCTGTCACTTTGAACTTCAATATGATGTATAATTGCAATGAACCAATAATACAAAACAAAGCAAAACACACAAAAAACAAAAACAAACAAACAAAAATACCCAAAGGAGTTGTTTCCCTTATATTTTGTTCCTAGTTCCTGGAACTCTTAATTTTCTTGATGCCTTCTGATACTTTCAATTCTGATTTTTTTCTCTTTGTTTAGTAAAAGTCTTTGGTCTAGCTTTACTTATAACTCTCATTAGGAGCACTGGCTAAAATTTACCAAACTGATATAACTGCAAAAGTCCCTACATTAAAGTTTTAAAACATGGAATTCCATGATTAGCTTCATGTCTTAAAACACAAAAACTATATTGAAAATATATTTTATTTGGTACAAGAATAAACATGGAAATATTCAGAAAGGAAAAGATCAAGTAAGAGGTGATTGTGAAATAAACCAAGAGGGTTATTGTTCCAGTCTCAGGCAGTCAGGACTCAGAAAAAGACCCTGTGACCTTCATCCAAATGGCTGATGATGACATATCCTGTTGTAATGGGCCAGCTTGTTCTCACATCCATCTTGTGTGGTGACAGACCAGCTTGTTCTCATATCCCGTTCTTACAAGATAAGGAAGCCAAAATCTTAATTTAAGCCTCAGGGTCCAGGGAATGGCAGTGTCTCATTGGAGCACTCTGTCTCACTCTTCTTCATGCATGAGTGCTCTCCTGTCACTCTAATAAATCCTACTTTAGTAGTGCACTAAGGTTTTCCTGGCTCTTTATTTCTATACTGGGCTGGAAATAGGGACCACGGTGACACCAAAACTGTAACAGTTTTGACACCCAACTGCAGGGCTCAGTGGGGGCTTCCAGATGGTGGCCTGACACCACTGCATCTTGCAAGGTCAGTGACTTCCCCCAAGCAGGACTGAAACCTCACGGGAGACTGGGGATCCAGCGCTGTGAGGCTCTTCATGACTGTGGAACACCCCTGGCCAGAGTGTAGCTATGGCTGAATCTCCAGGGGAGGAGAATAATCTCTCTAAGTAGTGTACGCAGACAGGAGGGACTCTGGACCTCCCCTGAGCTTGCTTAGGCTCAGTGGTGGCCGATAAGTGACCCTGAGCCTCACGCCCTATGGGGTAACAGCTCTCTCTGCCTATTGTCATGCAAGCAGGACTAAGCCAGTGCAAAAGCTTATACTGAGGTTCCAGGGAAACCCATCCTGGTCTTGTAAGGCACCCCCAATGAGTGTCCATTAAATTTGCCCCACCTCAAGTGGGACACTCTTTTAAAAGCCCTATGGGAAGCTGAGCTTGGGGAAAGCACCCACCTTCTTATGTGTTGGTTGTGCCCTCAGCAAGACCCCTGCCCTTTCTGTGAGAAGACTCAGCAATGGGAGTCACAGGGACCTCTGTCCTCTGGTCCTTTGGCCCTACTCCTTCATCATCTGACAGAATGTAGTCCTTGCATACATCCAGAAACCTTCCATGTAGGATTAAGGAAGGAGGAAAGTCCGTGGGTAGCTGTTACTGCTTTCCTGTCATCCTTAGGCCTTTATCCCCATCTAACCCATGCCACATTCTTCTTAAAGTATAAAAAGTCAGGTAAATAGCAGGATCTTCCCACACTCCAGATCTTAGCCCTAATAGCCACCATCCACCCATCTCTTCTGAGAGTGTTTTGGGAGCTGCAATATTTTATTAATTGGAAATGCCAGCGGTATCTGGGAAACAAAAGAGGATATATGGAACCCCACCCAGACAAAGAGAGTGGGGCCAACAGGGAGAGAAGGATGAATCAAGGCAGGGGCAAGAGTGGCAAAGTCCCACACTCATAGAGGCCATCTCTGGTAGACTGTGAGGCCACTCTCACGAAGTCCACGGATGATGTCTGGTCGGACTCGACCCCAACTGGGTTTCTATCATAGGGTGCAAGGGAGGAGGGTGACCTCCCAAGCACACCCCCAACAAGTACATCCTCTCTCTCATAAATGGGATCACATCAGTCCAAGGTAGAAGCTTGAATTCCCCTGGTGTGCATCCTCCAACACTGGGATAAGTTCAATCCCCAGACCCTAAAGAAAAACGTTTTCATGTTCTTCTGCACTCCATATATAGGCCACAGAGTTCATGCAAAATAAATAAAACTAACTAAACTGGGTTGAAAAAATATGTCAGGAAACCAAGCTAGCTTGGTTACAAGCCTTACCCTTCATTCTGCTTAAAATTACACCCCTTTTTTCTGCAGGACCATTTCATCCCTCCAGGAAAGCCCCAAAAGAAAAAAAAAACTTAAGACTTTCTCTTTTCCCCTCTTCTGTTGTCTTTCTATGTGTACTAAGATAATTTTGCTATTCAAGGTTGCTTGAAGGTTTGTTAATTTTAGTCAGTCCTAGCTGAAGGGTAAACATCTAAAAAGAAAAACTGTAACTCATAATAGTCCAGGCCATTGTAAAACTTAAATAAATGATCTTGGTTTTTTTCTTATTTTGTTATAAAATATAATTTTGACCTCTCTATTTTCATTAAGAGAAATATAATTTTATCTCAATGTAAAAAAATTATTTCAAAATATAAAGTTAAGAAAGGTATTAAATCAAAAAGGGACCAGTATGTAGAAATGAGACTTACTGTTCCTGTTGGCAGGGGCCACATTAGTATTTGGATTACTAGCCCCTTGGGGAGTGTTTGCATATTACAAGGCTACTATTAAAAATATAACTGATACCCTTGAAACCTTCATGGTCACCACTGCCGACATTCTACAGGGGCTCAAAACAGCACAGGAGTCCCTGGAGAGGTGGCATTTGACAACCAAATGACCATTGATTATCTGCTTGCAGACAAAGGTGGTGCATGTGCGACCTTAAAAAAAACCTGTTGTACCCATATTAAAATGTCAGGGACAGTTGAGACCAACGTTAACCAAATATATGAGCAAGCATCATGGTTACACAACTTCAATAAAGTCAACAGTTCTTCAGTATGGGAAGCTGTCAAGACTGTTTTACTCCCCATGATGTGGTTCCTACCTCTTTGAAGACCCTTAGTGGCCATTCTACTCATGTTTATATTTGGTTCATGTCTACTAAATTATGTGATCAAGTTTGTCTCCAATAGGATTGAAGCCATCAGGCTCCAGATAGTGCTCTAGATGGAACCACAAATGAACATCTATAAGAGTCCCTTGGATGGTCTCAGGGATCTGGAACATTTCCCACTGTGACACGTTACTTGTATGCACCCTAAGGCTGGAGCCCCACATCATCCACTCTCAGCATGGAAGTAGCTGGAATGGACATACATTGCCCCCACTCCTATACCTATAGATGTATGCAAGTTTGTAAGAGAGGGGGGCATGTTCAGGTCTCCAGCAGTCAGGACTCAGAAAAAGACCCTGTAATCTTCATCCAAATGGCTAATGAAGACATATCCCACTGTAATGGGCCAGCTTGTTCTCACATCCATCTTGTTGTGACAGACCAGCTCGTTCTCACATCCTGTTCCCACAAGATAAGGAAGCTGAAATCCCAATATAAGCCTCAGGGTCCAGGAGATGGCAGTGTCTTGTTTGAGCACTACATCTCACTCTTCTCTGTACGTGAGGTGTTCTCCTGTCACTCCAATAAATTCTACGTTAGCAGTGGATTCAGATTTTTCTGGCTCTTTATTTCTATACTGGGCTGGAAAAAGGGACCACGGTGACACCGAAACTGTAACATTATTGTTGGATTGTTGAAAAGGAGGCAAATTCAGTCATGCAGATTGATTAGAGATTGAAATAATTTTTAAGGTTTTTATTTTATTTTTATTAGTATGTATTAATTATACATATTAATGAAAGTAAGTGTGATATTCCAATTCATGCATAGAGTATGCACTAAACAGACTTAATCTACATCTGTCCACCCCTTCTGAACCTTAAGTAATTTCTATTACACATTCAGGTCAACTTTTTAATTTTTTAACTTCCATATGAGAGAGACTCATATGTAGATTGAATTAATTTCACATTCAACATCACTCTTTAAATATTGTCTTACTGTTTTATTATGCTGAAATAATAAACTAATATTTTCCAAGTGGTTTAGTTTGTTATCTATAAACAAACTAGGAAAATAACAATATTCAATACTAATTAAACATTTTGAATACCACATCCTCTGTATATTTACCTGGTTATTTAAGACATTTCTATAAATACAAAATTCATAATATTGGTGTTTTAAAATGTTAAATGTAAGCTGCGTATGGTGGAGTGTTCCTGTAATCCCAGTATTTGGAAAACTGAGACAGGAGGATTGCAGGTTTGAGGTTGCCTTCAGCAATTTAATAAGACCCTGTTTCAAAATAAAATATAAAATAGGGGTGTGGTCTTAGCTAAGAGGTACACCACCACTGGGTTTAATCCCCAGTACCAAAACAAAAAAAAAATTTTAAATCAGTGACAAAACAATATTTTAACACTCTAAATTATCTCTTGTATATGTAATATCTCTAAGCTTATTACTTTGGGAAGTGAGAAAGTAGATTAATACTTTCACCTCTTCTGAGAGAATATGTTATCTCTATTTCATCAATTACTCAAAATAACAGAAGTTAGAAATTGTTGCTTCTGCATATTAATAAACAAAAATATTATTTGTAATCATCTATTACTTCCATTTACAATAACATCAAATCCTTTCTGCCAATGTAACAGAGTGGATTATTTCTTATTTTTATCATCATGTGCAATGATGAATTTGGTAGAGGTGGGTGATTCAAGAGAGAGAGGATTTGGGCTGAAAGTGATCATTTAGGAAGTATTTAGACATGGGACTAGCACCATACTAAACTAAAAGAAGAGGAAAGCTATACCTATATATTATCCAATCACCACCTTGGGGCATTTTATACAATTAGCAAGTATTCATAATACTTCAACACTCTAGAGTGGTGAAAAGTTGAATAGCTATTGTGAGAATATGACAAAGTATATAGTCAGTTTCACTGATTCAGAAGACTAGCTTAGCAATAAAATATTATTAGGGAGTTTGTCATATAATTAAAATAATAGATGCTTTATTGTAATTTAGTTCCTAAACTCAAACTGTTATCTGATGTAAAGAATCTGAATTGGAAATACTACAAGAGAAAACATTTAGGCATTATATGATGCAATGGGAAATTATTAGGAATATTCCTGATTACCTTTCACACACACATTTCCCTAAGTATCCAGCACATGTAAAAATGATTTTTGGTAGCTATTGAGATATGGTAGCAAAGTTGAATGTGAGTGTACTTTGACTAGGTGATTTCTCTAACTGGTAACCATTTATTTCATGCATAATGAAAATAAATGATAGATTGAAGTATTCTTACTTAATTTCATTCATCATAGCTTACAGTGGGATCTAAAGTTCTTTCAAACTTCCCCAGGCATTCTAGACTACATTATAGTAGTACTCTGGGGGAAATTTCAACTGGGTAAACATCTGGCAGTTGGCATATGCAGTCAGATAGAGCATCAATAATTTTAATTGGTTTCTCAATGAACATCTCTCATAAAATATTGAGATATGCTTTAAACCATGTAAATTAGGAAAAAATCTTCAGAAAATTCAGACATTAAATCAGCTTTAAATATGTAGAATACAAAGAAACAGCATTTGCTTAATAGAGTAAATATACATCAGCATATCATCAGTACTTTTATACTTAGCATTCCTACACAAATGTCTCAGAATCCACTTGACAGCTTGATGCATAGCATGTTCACTATCATTACTCTCATTGTGTCTCTGTCTCATTTTCACTTGAGTATTAAATAGTTGGCATAACTAGACTTTTGTTTAGAAGTAAATTATGTAGTGTGGATAATTAAAATACAACATCTGCTTAATCAAACCAATATTGCACATAAAGACACCTTTATAATATGATATAGAAGAAAGCGACTTTAATTTTTTATGAACTATAACCCAGATAAGGAACCTGTATTAGTATTCCTGGCCACCTTAACAAAATTTCACAGATTGAGTGCCTTAAACAACAGGTATTTCTTCTGTGTATGTGTGGTACTGGGTATTGAACCCTGGGACGTTCCACCTTTGAGCTACACCTCCAGTCCTTTTTATTTTTTACTTTGAAACAAGATCTTACTATGCTGCTGAGAGTCTCACTAAGTTTCTGAGGCTGGCATGGAACCTGCAATCCTCCTGTCTAGCTTCTCAACTGCTGGAATTATCGGTGTTCACCACCATGCCTGAATCAGAGGTTAAAAGTCCAAGATCAAGATGCCAGTCAGAAAAGTATATGGTGAGGCCCCTCTCTTCCCTTTGGTTTGTACATAGCAATTTCTGTGCATTTGTGGATATAAAGAGGATACTGGTGGATAGAGAGAGATTACTGGTATTTTTAATTCCTTCACAGGCACTAGTATGATCCAATTAGGTCTCCACTTCAACTACACCTTAAAGGCTCTATCTCGAAATACAATCACATTGGGGTTTAGGGCTACAACCTATGAAATTGGGAAGAGAAATTCTGTTCATAACAGAATATAATTCTCAGTTTTAAATTAAAAATTACAAGAGGATGAAAAAAATAAGAGATACATCATTGTGTGAAATATGGACACTTAAAAGAATGGAATAGGATAAGAATATGAAGTGGCATTTTTCTTTTCTTTCATAATTTCTTCAAAGTCTCTCTCAAAGTTTATTTGTTCCCTACCTGTGTAAAATACAGGCACATTTCACAGTAATATCAGTAATATGTTATTGTAGTAAAAATAGAAATCTAACAAGAGATTAAGGTTTATAAACCTCTTAAACAATCAAAATAATCAAAGTTGTAAATTCCTTTTAAGTTAAAGCTTTCTCCCTATTCTAGTGCACCATTATATTGGGATAGGGTACTTGGAGTTTCTCTTTCTCCATCTAATCTATTTTATTTATTTATTTATTTTTGCAGTACCAGGGATTGAACCCAGGAGCATTCTACCTCCAAGCTACACCCCCAGCCCTATTTTTTTATTCTTTATTTTGAAACAGGGTTTCATTAAGTTGGAGAGAGCTTCACTAAGTAGCTGAGGCTGGCCACAAACCTGTGATCCTCCTGTCTCAGCCTCCCAAGTACTGGGATTACAAATGTGTGCCACCATGCCCAGCTCCCAATAAGAGTTTAAAAAAATTACTTAAACTCCTTTGAGTTGGCTTAAGGTGAAGAGAATCCACTCCCCATCCCCACTAATTCCCACTACCCATACCAAGCACCCCAGACCTAATAACATTGGCAATAACTAGTTTCAATGATACATGCTATATACTTTTTTCTTGCTGAGTTCTCTGTGGACATGGCTTCCTGGTGGTGATCATTAATGCTGGAAGATATTCTCAAACTTTTAGAATACCTGAGACAGTCCTGAGTCTTAATTTCAGGATGTGAGAATATCTGGACACTGCATAATTTTTCTGGCCTTTGTGTTCATTATATCCTAGTGTTACATTCATAATAGTTTCTTTTAATATTCAAAATAGTTTCTTTTTCCTATGTATATTAGAAATGACATGATGCAGTGCAAAAGTCACATTGGGATTTGTTTTACGTGCTAATCTAATGCTTGCTAATTTAGGGATTGGCAAAGTGCTCATGTGCCTTTCAGAAAATGTCAAGTGTCTACTGTAATGCAATTTATTTTCTCTGTATGGAAAAATCTTACAGTGGAATTAAGAAGTTTTAATGCCATCACCCTTATAACAAAGGGCAATACCTTAGATAAGCATTAAATGTTGTATCTAATTAGTAACTAACAAGGAACAGATTTTTTAGACTTATAAAGCTTTCCAAACTCACATAAGCATAAATATCTGTCTTGGTCAGTATCCTCACTACCATAATCCAAAAGGACTGACCATACAATTTAGAGGACAACAAATATATTTTCCCAGAATTTGGGAGATTTCTGGGTTCGATCTATGGTAGGCTGGGTCTGGGGAGCTCAGGGCATGATGGTGGGAATCAGAGAGAACAGAGCTCTGCTCTTACACAATGGAGGCCTAAATGAAAAGATAGAGCAGGGGGAGGAGGAACCTTCTAATCCTCAAGGCCACACCCCCAGAGACACCTCCTTCTCGGGTCCCGCCTGAGAGTGACGCGGACTGACAGGGAAAAGTGAGCGCCAACGGCTCGAGAAGCACTCACCACGAGCCGGGAGAATATGTCGAGCAAATCTTGTTTATTTAGGAAGACAGGGCAGTTTTAAAGTGAAACCCATAAAGGAATCCCCGGGCAGTAGGGTGTGGCCCAATGGCACGTGACGGGTCGGGTCATACGCCCCTTATAACCTATCATAGCCCTCTTGAGGCTAGGTGGGGCGGGTCTGCCAGCGCCATCTTTGCTATTGATATGCTGAATCACTGAATTGCTGA
>PVJS01051991.1:0-13777 GCA_004027185.1 Glis glis
AGAGAGAGAGAGAGAGACAGGGAGAGAGAGAGAGCGAGCTGAGGCTGGCCGCGAACCCGGATCCTCTGGTCTCCGCCTCCCAAAGTACTGGGATTATAAGCGTGCACCACCACGCCTGGCTCTTTAAATAGTTCTATTAAGTTTTTTTCAATTTTTACTTACATCAGAGCTATTGGTTTTGCAAGTGTGCTGTCAAGTTTAGATTTGAAAAAATGATGTTACTTCTTTTTAAGATTTCTTATAGTAAGAGAAAAAAGTTTTTTTTTACTCTTAGTACATTTTATCACCCTATTTTAATAACCTTTTCATTTCCTTTTAAAATAGCATGTTTAAAATAACTGCAGAAGGGAATACTAGAAAATTTGATATCAAAAAATATCAGTTGTGCTGCTATAAACATGGGTATGCATATATTGCTGTAGTTCTCTGGTTTCAATCCCTTTGGAATGATACCCAGTAGTGGTATAGCTGGATCATATGGTGGATCCATTCCCAGTTTTCTAAGGAATCTCCACACTGATCTCCATAGTGGTTGCACTAGTTTGCACTCCCACCAACAGTGCAGGAAAGTTCATATTTCCCCACATCCTCGCCAACATTTGTTGTTGTTTGACTTCTTAATGATTGTCATTCTGATTGGGGTTAGATGAAATCTGAGAGTACTTTTGATTTGCTAATGATGTGGAACATTTTTTCATGTATCTATTGGCCATTTGTATCTCTTCTTTCATGAAGTGTCTATTCAATTCAGTTGCCCATTTCTTTTTTTTTTATTTTAAAACAGGGTCTCACAAAGTTGTGGAGGGCCTCACTAAGTAGCTGAGGCTGGCTGCGAACCCGGATCCTCTGGTCTCAGCCTCCCAAGTACTGGGATTACAAGTGTGCGCCACCACACCTGGCTCTGCCCATTTCTTGATTGGGTTTTTTTTTTTTTTTTTAGTGTAAAGTCTTAAGTTCTTTGTATATCCTAGATATTAGTCTTTTGTTAGAAGGATAGCTAGCAAAGATCTCCCATTCTGTAGGCTTTCTCTTTAGACTCTTGATTGTTTCCTTTGATGTACGGAAACTTTTTAGTTTAATGCTATCTCACTTATTAATTCTTGTTTTAGTTTCCTGGGCTTTGGAGTCTTGTTAAAGAAGTTTCTACCTGTGCCTATATGTTGGAGTGTTGAAGTAATATGGAATCAACCTAGGTGTCCATCAACCGAGAGATAGATTACAAAACTGTGGGAAATACACACAATGGAATTCTACTCAGCAATAAAGAAGAACAAAATAATATCATTTACAAGAAAATGGAAGGATCTGGAGAATATTATGTTAAGTGAGATCAGCCAATCACAAAAAGAGAAGGGTCATATGTTTTCTCTAATATGCGCAAGCTAGGGAGGAGTTAGGATACAAGAGGGACTCCAAACAATGGTGGAGAAGCCTCAGTGGAATCAGGGAAGTGGTCTAAGGGAAAGGGAAGGGGAAGATCGAAGTTCATTAATGAAATTACTAGCATGGACCATGTGTACATATGAGAATATACCAATGTCAATCTCAGTACTCTGTATTGGGGGAGGCGGGGCACCAAGTGCTGTGTGCATGTATGTTACTGTTAACTTGATTTTCATTGTGATATGAGACTATAATTACCAATAAAAGCATATTTTTAAAAAAAGTAGAATAGGTAAAGAAATTCTGGTATATTCACACAACTCTTATGTATGAATTTGGTCTGGGTCCCCAAACCAAAACTGGATGAATCTCACAAAGATAATATGGAATGAAAGACCCCAGAATAAAATAATATATGCTAAATGATTCCTTTCCTATACATTTCAAAATTATAATTCACAAATAGATGTATGAAAAGTAAATTTCAAAAATCTGGTGCTAAGCTATAGTATTAAAGAATGTATACCTTACACCATGTATCTTTAAAGACAAGCATGAATGTAGTGTCATAAAAATTATGATAATGGAAATTTAGAGGCAGAGGAATAAGGAGCAGTGAGTAGGGTAACAATGGGTGATTCTGGGTCCAGGCTTTCTATTTCTTTCTGTGTCATGATTACAAGGGTGATCACTGTGCTAAATCATGGAACTTAACATTCTATTCTGGTTCTTTTCTGTACATGTTTATATTTCATAGTAAAAAATTAAAACTAAAAAAAATAAAATATCAAAACTTCAAAGGAATATAAAAGTATTCAAAGATGAGGAAGAGAAACAGCCTATTTTTCCTCTGTTTTATGCTAAAAGACCTTGAGAAGACTCTCCTGGAACAGTCCCTAGAATGTTCCTTCTGTTCCAAGGAGGTCCTATCTTGGAACAGGACCTTAACTTCAGGAGCATTGATGTATTGGACAGGGTTCACTAGATTAACAGAATTCACAGAACGAGTATATTTGAAAAAGGGATTTATCAAATGGGCTTACAGTTTGAAGCAATGTAGTCCCAAGTTCTGACTGCACGTGAAGAGTCACAGGAACCAGTAGCTGGTCGAGCGGTCTAAGAGCTGGAGTCTTAGGATCAGAGCAACCACTAATTCAGTCCCAGTCCAAGATGTGAAGATCAGGAAGCTCTTCGGAGAAATGATGGTGAAGTTTCAATTCGAAGGGCTGGAGGCCGACGATCTCAGACAAGAGCAGAAGATGAAGAAGCTCTTCAGAGAAATGGCGAAGTTCCAGTTCTATGAGCCGGAGGCCGACGAGCCCAGGCAAGAGCAGATGCGTTTTCTTCGGAAAGAGTCGCGCAGCGCTCTACGCGGCTTCTCCCTCTTTTATCTAAGTCCTGCACCTATCAGAATCCTGCTGCCTACATTCAGGGCAGGGCTTTCTGTTTAATCTGCTGTTACACACCCAAAGTCACATGATCTTGGGTGTGTCATGATCAGGTCAAGTTGACAAACTAGATTGACTATCACAA
Organism: Glis glis; assembly: GCA_004027185.1. Taxonomy (NCBI): domain Eukaryota; kingdom Metazoa; phylum Chordata; class Mammalia; order Rodentia; family Gliridae; genus Glis; species Glis glis. The sequence continues at coordinate 2,917 of PVJS01051991.1, forward strand.
GTCCACCCCTAGTCAACTTGACTCCTAACCCTGTCTTTTTAAATCATATTAATCTTCAAATAAATACAATAACAATATCAAAAATCTCGCCTAACATGATAAAGCGATCGCACGTACAACCGGAAATGCACCAATCACTTCCCCTGAATAGGAGGCAGGGCTTTCTGAGTGATACTTATTCCTAATACTTAAGTATTGATACAAAGTCCATCAGTAGTATATTACATAATAGAGAAATAAGGGAGGAGATAAGATAGAGATATCTGCTTAACACATATAAATATATAAATATATATATATATAAATATATATATATATACAAACATATTCTTAATGGAATAACGAAAATATTTATAGCAATTACAATCCTCGTTTCTGTAACTGGTCTCGTGGCCGTAGTTGGTACTTATAACTACCTTCTTCTACTACCCATTCTGTATTTCCTCTACCTTTAGCCAGCACTTCGGTAGGTCTTAGATCTTTACCCAGAGGGGTGACCCACACCTTCATTCCTGGAGGATCTGAGACATTTGCCATCCTGCCCGGATTAGGTTGTTCCAGTTTTCCATTGATTTTAATAACAGAACATGGCAATACTAGGAGATGCCCTAAGGGATCTCCTGCTTTCCAGGTATACTTTTCCTTACTCCCATTGTGGAATAATAGTCCAAATTCCCCTTGGTAATCTGGATCAATAATCTCAGCCAGCACCATAACTCCATTCTTAGCCTGTTGACTCAAAGGCATGAGGAGCCCTAAGTGGCCAGGGGCAAGTCTTAACTTCCAGTTTAATGGAATCATTGTTGTGCCTCCTAGTGGAAGCATTCCTGCTTCTGGAACTAAGATCTGGAGGCCAGCAGAACATAAAGTTGCGGGGACAGGAAGCAAAAATTTTCCTAGTGGGTCATTAGGGGTAATGGTGAGTGGTACCATTCCCGTTTCCGCCCCTTGATTCCTGGACCCATGAATTCTGGCTATAGAGGAAACAGTACCATAGAGCGGATGCTGATTTAGAGAATAGACACCTTTCTGGAGAACCTTGCCCCAGCCTTGCAAAGTATTGCCACCTAGGTGACGCCGTAACGGAGTCTTCAAAAGGCCATTCCACCATTCTATCAAACCAGCTGCTTCAGGATGGTGAGGAACATGGTAGGACCAGTGAATCCCATGAGCATGAGCCCATTGCCGCACTTCTTTGGCTGTGAAGTGAGTTCCTTGGTCAGAAGCAATGTTGTGTGTAATACCATGGCGGTGGATAAGGTGTTCTGTAATTCCACAGATGGTAGTTTGGGCAGAAGCTTTACATGCAGGAAAAGCAAATCCATACCCAGAGTAAGTGTCTATTCCAGTAAGGACAAAGCGCTGCCCCTTCCATGATGGAAGGGGTCCAATATATTCAACCTGCCACCAAGTTGCTGGCTGAACACCTCGAGGAATGCTGCCGTATTGGGGGCTCATCGTCGGTCTCTGCTGCTGACAGATTGGGCATTCGGCAGCGGCTGTAGCCAGATCAGCTTTGGTGAGTGGGAGTCCATGTTGCTGAGCCCATGCATACCCTCCATCCCTGCCACCATGGCCACTTTGTTCATGAGCCCACTGGGCAATGACAGGGGTGGCTGAGGAAGGAGGCTGACTGCTATCCACAGACCGGGTGATCCTATCCACTTGGTTGTTAAAGTCCTCTGCTGAGGTCACCTTTTGATGAGCATTAACATGGGACACGAATATCTTCACATTTTGTGCCCATTTGGAGAGATCTATCCACTTACCTCTTCCCCAAATGTCTTTTTCACCAATCTTCCAATCATGTTCTTTCCAAGTCCCAGACCATCCAGCCAAACCATTGGCTACAGCCCATGAATCAGTATATAATCGTACATCTGGCCATTTTTCCTTCCAAGCAAAGTGCACAACCAGGTGCACTGCATGAAGTTCTGCCCACTGGGAAGATTTTCCTTCACCACTGTCCTTCAGGGATGTCCCAGAGAGGGGCTGCAGGGCTGCTGCTGTCCATTTTCAGGTAGTGCCTGCATATCGTGCAGCACCATCTGTAAACCCAGCCCGAGCTTTCTCTTCTTCTGTCAACTGATCATATAGTACACCCCATGAGGCCATAGGTTCACACTGGGGGACAGAAGGCACTGAAACAGAAGTAGGACCCACGGGCATCTGGGCCACTTCTTCATGTAATTTGCTGGTACCTTCAGGACCTGCTCGGGCCCTATCACGTATGTACCATTTCCACTTGATAATGGACTGCTGCTGTGCACGTCCAACTTTGTGGCTTGATGAATCAGACAGAACCCAGTTCATGATGGGCAGCTCAGGTCGCATGGTAACCTGGTGGCCCATGGTTAAGCATTCAGTTTCCACTAAGGCCCAGTAGCAAGCCAAAAGCTGCTTCTCAAAGGGAGAGTAATTGTCTGCGGATGACGGCAGGGCCTTGCTCCAAAATCCCAAGGATCTTTTCTGCGATTCACCCATGGGGGCTTGCCAAAGGCTCCAGACAGCATCTCTATCTGCCACTGATACCTCTAGTACCATAGGGTCTGCTGGATCATAGGGCCCAAGTGGCAGAGCCGCCTTCACGGCAGCTTGGACCTGCTGCAAAGCCTGCTCCTGTTCTGGGCCCCACTCAAAACTAGCAGCTTTTTGAGTCACTCGGTAGATAGGCCAGAGTAACACACCCAAGTGAGGAATGTGTTGCCTCTAAAAGCCAAAGAGGCCCACCAGACGTTGTGCCTCTTTCTTAATTGTGGGAGGGGCCAGATGTAACCGCTTATCCTTTACTTTAGAAGGAATATCTCGGCATGCCCCACACCACTGGACTCCTAGAAATTTCACTGAGGTAGAAGGCCTTTGGATTTTAGTTGGGTTTATTTCCCATCCCCTGGCATGAAAATGCTTCACTAACAAGTCCAGAGTGGTTGCTACCTCTTGCTCACTTGGTCCAATCAACATAATGTCATCAATGTAATGTACCAGTGTAATACCTTGCGGAAGAGAAAGTCTATCGATATCTCTGCGAACTAAATTATGACACAGGGCTGGAGAGTTGATATACCCCTGGGGTAGGACAGTGAAAGTATACTGCTGGCCTTGCCAGCTGAAGGCAAATTGCTTCTGGTGGTCCTTATGAATAGGTATGGAGAAAAAGACATTGGCCAAATCAATGGCTGCATACTAGGTACCAGGAGATGTGTTAATCTGCTCTAACAAGGAAACCACATCTGGTACAGCAGCTGCAATTGGAGTCACTACTTGGTTAAGTTTACGATAGTCAACTGTCATTCTCCAAGTCCCATCTGTCTTCTGCACAGGCCAAATCAGAGAGTTAAATGGGGTTGTGGTGGGAACCACCACCCCTGCATCTTTCAAGTCCTTGATGGTGGCACTAATCTCTGCAATCCCTCCAGGTATGCGATATTGTTTTTGATTCACTATTTTCCCAGGGAGAGGTAGCTCTAATGGCTTCCATTTAGCCCTTCCTACCATAATAGCCCTGACCCCACAGACTAGAGAACCAATGTGGGGGTTCTGCCAAGTACTGAGTATGTCTGTAACAATTATACATTCAGGGACTGGGGAGATAACCATAGGATGAGTACGGGGACCCACTGGACCCACTGTGATTCAGACCTTGGCTAAAACACCTTGGATCACCTGACCTCCATAAGCACCTACTTTGACCGGAGGACCACAATGACGCTTTGGATCTCCTGGGATCAACATCAATTCAGACCCAGTGTCTAGCAGTCCCCCACTCCCGTTACCAAAATCTGTATTGGACAGGGTTCACTAGATTAACAGAATTCACAGAATGAGTATATTTGAAAACTGGATTTATCAGATGGGCTTACAGTTTGAAGCAATGTAGTCCCAAGTTCTGATTGCATATGGAGAGTCAGAGGAACCAGTAGCTGGTCGAGTGGTCTAAGAGCTGGAGTCTTAGGATCGGAGCAACCACTAATTCAGGCCCAGTCCAAGATGTGAAGATCAGAAAGCTCTTCAGAGAAGTGATGGTGAAGTTTCAGTTCGAAGGGCTGGAGGCCGACAATCTCAGATGAGAGCAGAAGATCAAGAAGCTCTTCAGAGAAATGGCGAAGTTCCAGTTCTATGAGCTGGAGGCCAACAATATCAGGCAAGAGCAGATGCATTTTCTTCGGAAAGAGTCGCGGAGCACTCTACACGGCTTCTCCCTCTTTTATCTAAGTCCTGCACCTATCAGAATCCTGCTGCCTACATTCAGGGCAGGGCTTTCTGTTTATTCGGCTGTTACACACCCAAAGTCACATGATCTTGGGTGTGTCATGATCAAGTCAAGTTGACAAACTAGATTGGCTCTCACAATTTATTATTGTAGCTTCAATACATTGCTGGCAATGTATGATAATTATTTTTTCCAGTTTAAGGCCCTACTAACTCCAAGATTAACCCATTTTCTTCTACTTCATGTGGAGCAAGATACACATGAGACTGAGAGGATGATTTGGTTTAGAATTCTTGGTACTTCGATTGGTTGTATATAGAGTACTTCAGAGGAACATACATTATGTGTCTTAGTTCTTTGGAACATTGTGCTCAAATATGTCTATGTTATGGAGATGAATTTTTGGTGCAGTTATGCTGGGAAAGTCTTAATGATACTAGACCAGTAGGGAGAATTTTCAGAGAATTTTACTGTTCCTTTTATTCTAACTTTAGTTCAGATGGAAATGAGTATTTTATCTCCACTTGTTCTTGAGATCAGATTTCAGCTGAGACTAGAGGAATAAATGGAGTGCCCCCCCCACATTACCATTTGGTGATTTATAAGATGGACTGCATGGTGAGAGCAGAAATTTATATTCTTCAGTCTTTGCTAGTTGCCTAGTTCTGTAATCCCCATTCTCACACCTTTTTGCAATGGGTCTTTCTACTGTTCTGTCCACAGTGTTATCAGGTTATGTTCAAAATTGGAAATTTTAAAGAATTTGAAATAAATGACTGATTTTGGAATGGCATGATAGGTGTTGTTTACATTCTTTCTATGCTGGGACCTTAAGCATAATTATAGTATAAATGTTAAAGGATAATCAGAAAGATGTAGATGTAAACGTAGATTGTACTGGCATATAGCTTACTTTATTTGGACTATAATTACTCTTTGCCTAATGCCCTGATTCAGGAAAGGCTTAGCATCCCAGTTTCCACATTTTGTTTAAGTATCACTGCAATCCAACTATCCCAAGATCCATCAACCTTGATATATAAACAAGATTGCAATACTAATATTCAAAACTTGATACTTTTTGCCTTAAGGAATGCATAACAGATTATCTACCACCTTTCAAAATATCCCATATCATCAAAAATAATGACTAGCCTTGATCAGCTTACTTATGCATGTGCCTGGCAATTTGTACACATTTGATGTACACTTTCAAATCTAATATTCTTCACAAATCTAAGAAGTAGGTAGATTCTGTCATTATCCTCTTCTTAGAAATAAGAAAGCACAGCTACAGGGAACTTAAGCAAATTGCTTAAATTTTATAAGCTATCTGATAAATGAGACATAGGATTTGAAACCAGTTCTCTCTAACCTGAAGCCTACACTCTTAAATTCTTAATATGCTATCCTGAAAATGGTTCACATTTACTTAAAATAGCCATTTCATATTTCTCATCCATACACTTTTTCAGTATATATTTTTGGAAAATCACTTGAAGGTAGACAGTAAGCTGCTTTTTAACATTGTACCAGTGTTCTTCATGAGGAGCCTACCTTGCTCACCATTTTAATGTCATAGAGCTCCAAGACTCTCATGCTGCCCAAGACACTGGATTTCTTTATTAAGAGGAAATAAAAAATTCAAAACTACAAACTAAGGCCAAAATGGGTCTGCAAATATTCTTTCAGTTTACTAATTTAGCATTTTTCTCTCTATATATTTTATATATAATATATGTATATAATACATATGTCTCATTATGACATACATTTCATATATATTTTAAGTTAAAATTAAAGTTTTAATTTCACATGAAATATGTATGTTATACTGAGATATATATCTATATATTTATTAAAGTGCTCTTAAGCTAGTCTTTTAAATATCTTTCTCATTTGTTGTTTCCCTTATTGAGTTAAATTTTGGCATGTTTTCACTCTGGTATTGAATGCTTTTCTTTGTTTTTAACATTTAGTAATTATATGTTGAAAAACTATTTTAAAATAATGGCCTAATTTTTAAGAAATGGGTTTCCTGAGCCAGGCACAGTGGTGAATGCCTGTGATCCAAGTACTTGGGAGGCTAGGATAGGAGGATCATAGGTTTGAGGCTAGCATGGGGTAACTTAGTAAGACCTTATTTCAAAATAAAAAAAGAAGTGGCAGGGGGTGTAGCTCAGAGGTAGAATGCACCTGGGTTGTTCAATCCCCAATATCACACACACACACACACACACACACACACACACACACACACACACAAAATGGGTTTACTACACTTACGGATCCAATTTATAAAGATACCACAGGCTACTCACCATTGTTCCTGTCTAAGTTTAGGTGCTTGTAAATTAGAATTTCCTCTTCCCACATAGGTTTGCAAGTAAGTCTCAAATATATCAAACTAACATATTCATATTACTCTGAAATTTACTTTATGTTCAGTGGGAACTCTTGCTACATTAATCATATTGAAATTATAATTGTGTCTATTCCATTTTTAGACTCTTGAAATGAGGGATGCTGGATCATAAAATGTGGAATTCCCTGGACATAGCACTATACCTGGAATACTATAATTATATGTTGAAAGTAATTATATGTTGAAAGTAATGTAATACTTTGAGTCAATAAATTGACATTTATTGACGTGAACTCAAGAAAGTTCTTACTTTTTGCTTACTTGTTCATACTTACCTGTGACTGTCACATGTCTCATGGAGGTATCATTATTGCCTTTCAGACTGCAAAATTCTTACCATTTGTGACATCACTGAACAGTGGTTCAATTCTGCAGCTTTCTCTTGCTTTCTAATTTGAGTATTTTCTATTGGCCTGCCAGCTTATTCTGTATTCCTATTATCAGCCTTTTGTTCCTGTTCTCATCATCGGAGGCTATTTTATTAGTTAAAGGCTTTGTTAGAAAGAATGTTAAAGTATAATTTTCCCAAAGTTGAAAACATGGCTCTCCTAACAATATAAAATGAACATGTTAAAGTTTTAATTTCATTGTAATGAAAGAAATCAGTAAGATGTTAAACCTGGTCTAAAGAAGCATTTGATGAATTGATATTTTTATAGTCAAAGAAATGCAGAAATGAATTTTCTAATATATATATATTATATATATATATTATATATTATATATATTATATATTCTAATATATATATATATATATATATATATATATATGTTTAAAGGCTAATGTTGACTAGAAGTAGTTATATTTAGGTTACTTTGCTTCCTGTACAGAAAGCATTTGCATTGCAATTGTTGAAGAATCATTCCCAGTGCCCTTATTCGGAGATCATTTGTGATACTCTTAGACAAAAATTATGTGCATTACTATCAGTTTTCCACAAATTAATCTCTAAGATAAAGAAGTGTAAAATAATCTGAATTAATAGTGAATTTGTAGTCAAACATACATATCTTAGAAAATCAGACAATCCCAGAAAGGTAGGGCTACTCGCAACACTGTATTGAAAAATACCTCCAATTATATCACTTTGTCTATTTCCATGTTTGGGATAAATTTCCATGATGTTTAATTGCTAGCATGAAATATAGATGAAAATGGATTCCCTATTGTGTGGAAACATAGATGTCATGACAAATCTTTTATAAAACTGGTAAACATTCTCTCCCTGGATAAACAGGCCAGCCTTATTTTTTTTTCCTGTTTTGTCATTTCATGCTTATTGTCCTATGTACCATGTGGTGCTCTTGCATAAAATGTAATTTAAGAGTTAGCATAGATAAGAATATTTCTCTACTATCCAAGTGTAGCGAGTATCTTTCTCTCTGACCAAACTTGGCAAGCAAATGACCAGGAAACATTTGAACTGAATCCTTTATTTTATACTTTTTTTTAAACATAGTTTCTCAGGAACTACAAGAGCCAACTTTGGGGGAAATGGAGCTCCTAATGACCGATTGAAGAAAGATAAACAGAATAAAGAACAACAAACCGAGATTCTGAAGGCCAGTGACTTTTTATTAGAATGTACGTTGGTCATTTTTTTTATTGAGTTCAAACTGGCTAGTCAGGATGTCCTTATATCTTCTTCTAAATAGAAATATTTGATTCTTGCTTCCTGGTAACATAATTGGGTCTCAAAAATATTTGTTAGACGTATTAAATCCTAATAAAAAACAAAAAATTGTGAGGGAAAATCCTTCCTTATTTTTAACGAAACTCTTATTTCTGGTGGAAGTGTTTAAACATCATGACAGTTGCCTGGAATTACATTTGCTTTTGCTGTTTTTTCCTTCTTTTATTGGCTGTTTCATATTAGAATATAATACCCTTAGAATCCTATTTAATTTCACCAACAATTCTAAAGCTATTAACAATGAGAATGACAAACAACCTTAAATATTATGGACTTGCTTAATAAATATTTATATAGGAATTGAGAAGTGCCTATTATGTGTGAATTGTAAAAAAGTCAAAACTCTTCCCATCTCTTTTATTGATGTATTCTATTCAGAATGCCAGTGTTGGAGAATAATAATCAAGATTTCTTTTTTCACTGCTGTTAATAAATTTCTTCCTAGCTCTATTGTAAGAAAATTCATATCTTTTGTTTTCTCTGTGCCCACCCAAACTATCAGTTTAATTTGGGATGTGTGTTTAGGTGTCTTTCCTTCAAACCATCTTTTTGGGACAAGGAGGGGAGAATCAGGAAAGTTGGATATTATTAACTTTAACTCATACAATTTACTTTTTTCCAGTGGCATGCACACCGTAGGGTCATTCTATTTAGGCAATAACACCTATTTTTTTTCTCTCAAATCCCCTGTGAGATTCTGTCATCCTAACAGAGTCTGCCGTATAGTTTTATCAAAAAAGAAAAAGTGTAATGCAGGAATTTAGTGTTTCCAGGTGGCTGAGAAGAGAATATGATAGCGACAGCTCTCCCTTTCCAGTCAATAGTTGAGATAGTAACAAAAAGTGGCAGGTAGAAAAATGATGAAGAAATCAAATAGGTAACCCAGCTCCAGGCTGGACCACAGAGGAATGAGAGGCCAGATCATGTGGAAGCAAGTTTTGCTATCAAACATTCTAATGTAATAAGCCCTACAGTTCTGGAAAAATCATCGTCAAACCTTTATAAGGATCGAGGGCCCCATGATAAGAAATGACACAGTGAAGATATATTCTATTTTTGAAGTGATATTTCATTATCTTCTCAAACAGCATTTTTTTAAAAAAATCTTACATGCAGGACATTGATTTTTGATATCTGCAGCTTGTGTTGTAGAGCTAGTCAAGCAAAAAGGGAATGGTTAAGAATTTAAATATTTTGATACCTTTAATGTGGCTGTGATAGAAGCTTCTGAATAGCAAGCATAGAAGATGAAATTCTCCCCCCACACACACCCCTGAGCTCCCACCCCCGCCACATCGAGCATCTCAGGATGACTTGAAGAAGAAATATTTTATGAAATGTTGGAAATGAAGGATTTATGATAGCTATAATTTAAACTTTGGCAAATGACTGAGAACAGAAACATGCATTAATAGTAAAAACCAATAAAACAATATTAAGCTGAAAGTTTGACACACATCCAGCCGTCTCTCCGCCCACAGTTCAAATGTAAAGAGCACAGCACACTGCAGGCAATTACATTTTCAGAATGAAAGGAATTATAATTCCCGATTCTCGTGCTCATTCATTTCAAGTCTTGCTCAATTGCAAAATGTAACTAGAGATTTAATAACTAGTGTTACCCTGAGAGAATGTTTTACGAATAAATTTAGATTAAAATATATATATCTATTTCCTCTACATAGCTTGCAGATTTCTCTGCCTTGCTTAGGAGCAGACTGACAGAATGCTCACTCACTTTTTTTGTACTCCATAGGCACTCTGCGTTTGGAGCACTGCTTTTTGAGCCATGGTCTTAAACAGCTCCTGAACCAACTTGATTATTTTTTTTTACAAGCCATGACTGAGTTATCTGGGTATTAGAGATCTGAAAAATGTGTGTGTTGAAAACTCAGTAATATGTGAATAAGACATGGAGGACACAGTACCTGACTTTAAGAGAAGGGAAATGAAAATTAATAGATTTAATTTCACAATATCCAGATATTCTTCAATTTCAATATGCAAGATGGAACTAAAGATGTTTTTTGAGTTCACTCTAAGCCTTTTGAATGCAGTTTGTTTTAGTAAAATTACATAAGTAGTATTCTATTTAGTTCTGGGCCCAAATCCATTCTTGTGCGTATATAGATCAAAATTACCTTCTCTCCAGGCTTGGGATTGAGCTGATCCCCACTCAGTGCAAACACCCCGACGTTCTCCCTTCCTGTCACCTGCTGAGGCTCCAGTCCTGTGTTCTGTTCTTGCTTTGAGCACGGGTACCATGGGGGATGAATTGGTGCGGCTCCCTCTTCTCTGCCACTTGTACTGTACCACTTGATTATTAGACAACTGAAAATGCAAAAAAGTATTTCAAATCTCATTTGATCTCTTTTATATTATCATACCCTGTTCCTCAAAATTCTCTTGGATTCTGCATCAGTGTTTGATATGCTTCTTCCCTATCCTAGTTCACCACTCTCTTTCCATCTCACTGATGGAGTATTCTGGCTGGGCTTCCTTCCTTCCTCCCCTCCCCTCCCCTTCCCTCCC
>PVJS01051992.1:0-13778 GCA_004027185.1 Glis glis
CTCTCTCTCTCTCTCTCTCTCTCTCTCTCTCTCTACCTAGTGAGGCCCTCCGCAACTTCGTGAGACCCGGTTTCAAAATAAAGTATAAAAAATAGGGCCGGGGGTGTAGCACGGAGGTAGAATGCCCCTGGGTTCAATCCCCGGTACCGCAAAAAAAAAAGAAAACTAAAGGTTTTAAAGCATTTTAAAAGTTAGTACTAACCCAGTGTGGTGGCTCATGCTTGTAATCGCAGTACTTGGGAGGCTCACACAGGATCATAGCAGGTTCCAGGCCAGCCTCAGCAACGTAGTGAGGCCGTTTCCAAATAAAAAATAAAATAGGACTGGGGATATAGCTCAGAGGTAGAATGCCCCTGGGTTCAATCCCCAGTAACACAGGGGGAAAAAAAGTTAGTATAGGAAGCACTCTGTTTTATGGACTAAAATGTTGCCCCAATTCTAGAATTGAAAATAAAGCTAATTAAGGTCATATATATAGTGTTCTCTAGTTTAACCCACAGATGTGTTCTTTGTTCAGAGGTGCAAGATGTGTTTCTCGGTTTGAATATATTGGAGACCAGAAGGATGAGTTAAGTTTCTCAGAGGGAGAAATAATTATTCTTAAAGAGTATGTGAATGAGGAATGGGCCCGAGGAGAACTTCGAGACAGAACTGGGATCTTCCCCCTTAACTTTGTGGAACTTGTTGAGAATTATCCCACCTCTGGTGCAAATGTTTTAGGTGAGTATAGAGAATATGGGTTTTTTTATTATGTCAGGTCCTAATTTAAATAAACCAATAGTACGATAATACTTAAGCTACAAAATAATCTATATTGCCATATTTAAAGTAGAAGGAAAAAATATTTTAACTTTTAATTATTTAAGTAGTATAGGATTGAGCCAGGCTTGGTGGCGCATGCTTGTAATCCTAGTACTTGGGAGGCTGAAACAGGTTTGCGGCCAGCCTCAGCAACTTAGTGAGACCCTCCACAACTCAGTGAGACCCTGTTTCAAAATAAAGGATAAAAAAAAAATAGGACTGGGGGTGTAGCTCAGAGGTAGAATGCCTCTGGGTTCCATCCCCAGTTCCGCATAAAATAAAAAAATAAAATAGGGCTGGGGGTGTAGCTCAGAGATAGAATGCTCCTGAGTTCAATCCCCAGAACCACAATAAATAAATAAACAGATAGATAATGTAGGATTGTCATTATTGTAGTCATCTTTCAGAGAACTGGTTGTGTTATTTTAGGTAATTAGTGATAACTTCATATAAGAAGTGGCAAAGACGTTTTAAACCAATGCAATATAGAGTTTAATTAATGTGTATCTTTCTTCGCAATACTGTAAAGAAACAGTCGCAGAGAGAGAATTACAGATTGGGGAAACATAGCTAATAAATGAAGACACTGGTCTGAAATCCCAGACTTTTTGCCTAACAGAGTTTTCTGTAATACTAAATAGTCTTTTCATCTGACATTTTGACCTTCTCTTATTAATGTAGGCACAAAGGCATCACTGAAGACCAAAAAGGATGATTCTGGCTCAAATTCTCAGGTAGGTTATTTGAGCGGTTAACTGTAGAGACAGCAGGTTTAAACCATGGGAAGCATATTAAAATTATAGTTGTCGCCGGGCATGGTGGTGCACACTTGTAATCCCAATACTTGGGAGGCTGAGACAGGAGGATCCAGGTTCACCGCCAGCCTCAGCTACTTAGTGAGGCCCTCCGCATTTAGTGAGACCCTGTTTCAAAATAAAATATAATATAATATTGTACAAAGAGCTCATACAAAGACATGCAGACTCTGACAGAAAATGAGGAAAGAAGCTGGCCCAAGGTGCACACCTATGGTCCTAGCTACTTGGGAGCCAGAGGCAGGAGAATCGCTTGAGCCCAGAAGTTCGGGAGCTGTTCTGTGCTATGCCCTTCAGATGTCTGTACCAAGTTGAGCATCAGTATAGGGACCAGACACATCAGGTTGCATGTGCTGATCAGTAATGGGATCATGCTAATAAATAGCCTGTACTATACTCCAGCCTGGGCAATACAGTGAGACCTTGATTCTTAAAAGAAAATGAGGAAGAAGACATGGTTGGAGAATTCTTTAAAAAGATATGATAATTGACTGTATTGAAAAAATAGTCAACCTTACTAGTAATCAAGGAAAGATATAATAAAACAGCAATAAAATACCACTTAACCTATCCAGTTAACTAAGATCCAATGCAACTCAACTCTAAACAAGTAATTATAAGCCTGTAAGTGTAAAAAAGAGAGAAAATACAGATTATTATTAAATTGTCTATAGGTAAGCCGGGCATGGTGGCACATGCTTTAGTACTTGGGAGGCTGAGACAGGAAGATCCGGGTTCATGGCCAGCCTCAGCTACGTAGTGAGGCCCTCCGCAATTTAGTGAGACCCTGTTTCAAAATAAAGAATAGGGCCGGGAGTGTTGGCGCACGCTTGTAATCCCAGTACTTTGGGAGGCGGAGACCAGAGGATCCGGGTTCACGGCCAGCCTCAGCTCTCTCTTTCTCTCTCTCTCTCTCTTTCTCTCTGACTCTCTCTCTCTCTCTACTTAGTGAGGCCCTCCGCAACTTCGTGAGACCCGGTTTCAAAATAAAGTATAAAAAAATAGGGCCGGGGGTGTAGTGCGGAGGTAGAACGCCCCTGGGTTCAATCCCCAGTACTGCAAAAAAAAAATAATAATAATAATAATAAATAGGGCTGGGGGTGTAGTTCAGAGATACAATGCCCCAGGGTTCAATCCCTAGTACCGCAATAAATAAATAAATAAATAGTCTATAGGTGTAAGATTTTATACATGGGTAGGTTTTCCCCTTTTTTTGAAACAGGGCCAAGCCAGGCGTGGTGGCACACACCTGTAATCTCAATACTTGAGAGGATAAGACAGGAAGATCACAGGTTCAGGACCAGCCTCAGCAACTTACTGAGGCCCTCCGCAACTTAGTGAGACCCTGTTTCAAAATAAGAAATAAAATAGGGCTGGGGTGTAGCTCAAGGTAGAATGCCCCTGGGTTCAATCCCCAGTACTGCAAAAAAAAAGGGGGGTCTTACTAGGTTGCTGAAAGTGTCGCTAAGTTGCTAATACTGGTTTCAAACCTAGTATCCTCCTGTCTCAGCCTCCCAAGTACTGGGATTACAGGCGTGCACCCCCCCCCGGCCCCCTCACCTCTTTACGTGTTTCCAAACTTTCCAAATGTTTCAGACCATTTGTATTATTTTTATAGTGGAAAAGAGAAAAAACTGAATTAACATTTTTGCTGGCTTAAAACTTTTATGCTGTGTATGACTCCAGAAGTATTTATAGGTAATAGGAATGTGGTGACTTCCATTGTTTTATGGGGACATAATTAGAAAAGTGAGCCTGATGGGCTCATTGTGTTTGTCAAAATGTCACTTGGAATTCTGCATGTCACTTCATTCTCTCATCTCCACCCACTGATAAAGTCAAAGAGGGAAGAAACTGACTACCATTCCCCTAAAGGAAACGTTCTCATGGTTGCCTGAATTCTGGGGAGTGATAAGCTCCAGTCTTTAAGGTTAGTTACTCACATGCAGGGGCAAGAAGGCTATGGTTTTTCTTCGCTTAGTTTTAGTTTTTGTTTTTGTTTTATAAACCATCAGATATTGAGAACTTAAGGTTTGTCAAGCACTGTACAAAGTGTTCTACCTGTATTATCTTATTTAATCCTCAGAGCAACCCTTAGATGACACTGAAGCTCAGAGAAGAGAAGCCCTATGTCATGTAACTAGAAAGTGGTAGAGCAGGTCTGAAACCCTTGCCTGTCTGGCTCCAAAGCCTTTGTTCTTGTTATCCACTGCTGCCTGTTTGAGCTTCTTCTTTTATTTCTTTTTCTTTTTTGTGGTACTGGAGATTGGACCCAGGAACGTTCTACCTCTGAGCTACACCCCCAACCCTATTTTTTATTTTTTATTTGGAAACAGAGTCTCACTAAGTTGCTGAGGCTGGCCACGAACCTGTGATACTCCTGTCTCAGCCTCCCAAGTACTGGGATTACAAGCACACACCACTACTCCTGGCATGTTTGAGCTTCTTGAATGTAGGGTTCCCATCCAAAGTTGGCAGAGATGCCCGTGTGTGTGTGTGTGTGTGTGTGTGTGTGTGTGTGTGTGTGTGTGTGTTATAAGGCAGGCACTCTACCACTGAGCTGCACCCCCAGCCCAAGATGCCCCTTCACAGAGCAAAACTATCTTCTGGTGTGTTTGGGATAAAAATATTCTTTGGAACATTCCATCTTAGTAGCCCACCACATTTGGGTAGTTATCCTGAAAACATCATAGAGTTAAAAGCGTGAATTTTTTTAAGTATGAATTAATGAAGTCTCTGATATGGAATCTGATAGTTTCTGAATCAGGTAGACTTGGGAATTAACAGACTGTCCATTCTAATCCTTCCTAATTTAGATAAAGAAGAGCTTCACTGAAAATTCTGATGCTTTATCAGAATTTTTTTCATAGTATCATAAATACTGTGCATTAATATTTTATGCTTTTACCTAATTTTAATGTAATTAATATCATAGATCATAAAAAACCACTTGCTTAAGTATCATATATCCCTTAAAAGCACCAAAGCCACAAATTCTATCACACTTGTCATTTAAAATTTTAAGGAAAAATTTATTAGAAACCTTTATTTCTGAGCCGGGCGTGGTGGCGCACGCTTGTAATCCCAGTACTTTGGGAGGCGGAGACCAGAGGATCCGGGTTCATGGCCAGCCTCAGCTCTCTGTCTCTGTCTCTGTCTCTCTCTCTCTCTACCTAGTGAGGCCCTCCGCAACTTCGTGAGACCCGGTTTCAAAATAAAGTATAAAAAAATAGGGCTGGGGGTGTAGCGTGGAGGTAGAACACCCCTGGGTTCAATCCCCAGTACCGCAAAAAAAAAAAAGAAACTTTTATTTCTGAAACTTGATAGCAACATAAAGTAATTCAAAGAGGCCTTCAGGTTTTGAAATCTTATAACCCCTTAACTTTACTTTTTTTTTAATTTTTTTTTTTTACTTTTTTTTGTGGTACCAGGGATGGAACCCAGGGGCCTTCTACCTCCAAGCTACACCCGCAGCCCGATTTTATATTTTATTTTGAAACAGGGTTTCATTAAGTTGCTAAAAGCCTCACTAAATTGCCAAGGCTGGCTTCGAACCTGTGATCCTCCTGTCTCAGCCTCCCAAGTACTGGGATTACAAGTGTGTGCCACCACTCCCGGCTTATAACCCCTTAACTTTTATTCCTCACTTTTTTTTCCCCTTTGGTGTTAGGTATTGAACCCAGGGACATTCTCTCTCCAAGTTACACCCTAGCCCTTTTTATTTTTTTGTTTTGAAACATAGTCTTGCTGGATTGCAGAGATTCTCCCTACTTTGCTGAGGCTGTCCTCGAAACTGTGATCCTCCTGTCTCAGACTCCCAAGTACTGGGATTATAGGCCTGTGCCACCTCACCTGGCTTATTCCTCGCCGTTTTTAAGCTTTGTAGAACTCAGTTTGAAATAAAAACACATTTCTTACCAGATTTTTGCTTTGTAACAGGATAACGATCTTTCTGGAGAATGGTGCAAAGCTCTTCACAGTTTCACAGCAGAAACCAGTGATGACTTATCTTTCAAAAGGGGAGAACGGATCCTGATCCTCGAGCGTCTAGACTCCGACTGGTACCGGGGCCGACTGCATGACAGGGAGGGGATCTTCCCAGCGGTTTTTGTGCAGCCCTGCCCAGGTATGACAACTCCAAGGCATCACTTCCTCTTCAAGGGGGCCACAGACCTTTGAAACTATATATATTCCTTTTCTATCTGGATATGCTCAGTTTAAGTTTTTTGTCTACATTTGAATGAGTTGATTCATAAAGTTGTGCAAACTTCATTGTTAGAGTTATAAAAAACTCTAATTATACTACTTTGTTCAATTTATGAAAAATAGAAATGCCTTTACTAAATAATGGCTGATTATGCCGGGTGTGGTGGCGCATGCCTGTAATCCCAGTACTTGGGAGGCTGAAACAGGAGGATCGCAGGTTTGCGGCCAGCCTCAGCTACTTAGTGAGGCCTCCTCAACTTAAGTGAGACCCTGTTTCAAAATAAAGAATAAAAAATAGGACTGGGGGTGTAGCTTGGAGGTAGAATGCCCCGGGTTCAATCCCCAGCACTGCAAAAAAATAATAATAATTATAATGGCTAATTATGTCTACTTACTATACATACATACATACATATGTATATATATATATTTTTTTTTTTTTTTTTTTTTTTTTTTTTTTTTTTTGCAGTACTGGGGATTGAAACTAGGGGCATTCTAACTTCGGGCTACACCCCCAGCCCTATTTTATTCTTTATTTTGAAACAGGGTCTCAGTAAGTTGCGGAGGGCCTCACTAAGTAGCTGAGGCTGGCCACGAACCTGGATCCTCTGGTCTCGGCCTCCCAAGTACTGGGATTGCAAGCTTGCACCACCATACCCAGCTACTTAATATATTTTGATAATTTTTTTCTGCTAAGAGAACATCTTTCATTTTTTTGCAAGTTAAGTAAATTGAAAATATTCTGTTCTGAGAATGACAAAGGGGCTTCTCAAAATGCTTGATTAGAGCCGGGCGTGGTGGTGCACGCTTGTAATCCCAGTACTTTGGGAGGCGGAGACCGGAGGATCCAGGTTCGGGGCCAGCTTCAGCTCTCTATCTCTCCCTCCCTGTCTGTCTCTCTCTCTCTCTCTACCTAGTGAGGCCCTCCGCAACTTCGTGAGACCCGGTTTTAAAATAAAGCATAAAAAAAATAGGGCCGGGGGTGTAGCGCGGAGGTAGAACGCCCCTGGGTTCAATCCCCGGTACCGCAAAAAAAAAAAAAAAAATGCTTGATTAGTGTTTTAGTCCATTATGTTTCTGTATAATTGAACTTTTTGGTATCTTTACAGCTGAAGCAAAAAGTTTATCGGCCACAGTACTGAAGGGGAAGAAGGCCAAAGCTTTATATGATTTCCATGGGGAGAATGAAGATGAGCTTTCCTTCAAGGTTAGAATGTGCATCTTTATACCTCCAATAAGCACTATAAGTTTTGAAATGTTTTCCATTAAAGATTAGACTATTTAGGTGAAATATTGATTATTACCTAAGAATGAAGAGATCTCAGACCCTAATTCTAAAGGAAGAGAGTAGAGAAAGTGAATAAGGTAAACAGGGCAACCAAACATTTAGGTGCTTAGAGAAAACCTTGTCTTAATAGTCCCATAATCCTCAAAGTAATTCTTTGTTCCTTAGCCTTATAATGTCTTACTCAGCAATGTGGGAGCTTTCATTAGTACTCCTAATAAAGGATGATCCTCTGCTTCAGCCTCACAGCCTGCTACTAACGTGTCTTTGAAATCAATGGAGAAATCAGATGGTGGCTGCTACAGTTTGCCATAGTATAGCATGGTAGTCTCATAAGACACTGTATTCTTGTCCACAGAGGCACTGACCAGAGCTTTGGGGAAATGGTCCCAAAAGACTAACCTACTTTGCAAAAGTTTTTTTTTTTCAAGAAGACTAAAATATAATCCTATCTTACTTCACCAAAGAAATGCCTTATTTTTTCTTAAAGTAAAAGAGGAAGCCGGGCGTGGTGGTACATGCCTGTAATCCCATTACTTGGGAGGCTGAGACAGGAGGATCGCAGGATCGAGACCAGCCTCAGCAACTTAGTGAGACCCTGTTTCAACATAAAAAATTAAAAGGGCTGGAGGTGTAACTTGGAGATTGAACACTTCTGGGTTCAATCCCCAGTAGCAAAAAATAAAAAAAGTAAAAGAGTATTTCTACAATTCTGTTTCCCAAGACTACAGTTGGGCCATGGTCAAAGGAAAGCACTCGGGCCGGTGCTTTGGGACTGTGCTTGAGGAAGGAGGGACATTTAATAGTCACTGCTGTGAGGACAGCCTAGAGCAGACAGTGGCAAAGTCTCTGTGGTTGAAGGTATGCAGTCACAGGCAAAGAACCAAAGCAAGATGAGATTTGAAACAGTGGGTGCCCAAACAAGGTTTCCACTTGCCTACGACAGAGTGATTGCTTCATGAGTTGGCATCCCAATGGTCTCTGCCACCTTATTTGTCTTCCCACTCTAGAATGAGGCCTTTATTTTACTACATCCATAGTGCCTACTCAGTGAATACTTACTACGTGGAAGTACATGTGTGTGTAGATATGATGGAGACTGTTGTTTATGCAAGAGGGATTTTAGATTAGGAGTGGTAAGTTTGGGAGGTTTAGAATATAAGGAGGAAAACCAAAGTGCAGTGCAGCTGACCATGGCAAGGGCCTGGGTTTGAGGGACAGGAGCATACAAGCAAAATGGCATCCTGAGGTGCAGATCATCTTCATGGTGCATCAGTCAGTTTTCTCTGCAAATTAAGATACATGAGTTATGTAAAAGGAAGAGTACTCATGTCATTCCAGGTAGGTGGCTACCATGCTTACATTCAATAGAAACCAATAATTATTTCCAATTCCTATCTTAATACAGGCTGGAGATATAATAACAGAGCTGGAGTCCATAGATGATGACTGGATGAGTGGGGAACTAATGGGAAAATCTGGAATATTCCCCCAAAACTACGTTCAGTTTCTACAAGTCAGCTAAAGGTGAAGCTTGACTATTCCTCAGCACAAAAGCCCACTTGAACTATCACTTTGACTATCAGATATGTTTTTGCACTATTTTTAAACATAAAGAGAAATATCTAAATTGTACATAGTACACTAGAATTTTCTGAAAGCAGAAAACTTCTAGATTTTGTAGGTAGCTTTCCTTCACAGTAGAAATGTGCACATGGAAACCCATGAGCTAGGAATCTACCAAGGACAACATCTAGTGGGATTAGCAAGGCAGACGTACACTTCCCCCAGGGACAGCATCTGGTGACAGCAGCACGGGGAAGTTTATGAGCAGAAATTGTTCTTGGACATGTGTGTT
This sequence comes from Glis glis, assembly GCA_004027185.1. NCBI lineage: Eukaryota > Metazoa > Chordata > Mammalia > Rodentia > Gliridae > Glis > Glis glis. The sequence goes on from PVJS01051992.1 coordinate 8,966, forward strand.
TTAATCAGCACAAGTGAATTAACCATGCTTCTTCATTTTTCACTTCAGTTTAAAAGGAGGACATTTGATATTGTATATGCTGTAACTATCAGAGCATGGTTGGTAATCTAAATTTTATTTTTGATATTCAAATTAATTCTAACAGCTTGAATGCAGTAGCCTTAGTGCAGGACATATCCTTGCTTCATGAGGGGAAGTTTTTTAACTTATAAGCACATGGTGAAGTCAGCTCACACTCACCAAATGCTCCTCCTGTTACTGATTCCCATTTGTCCAAGGACTTGAAGAGGGTCAAAATTTCATGTATCTTACTTAGACAAAAGAAACCCAAACCATCCCTGAAATGCCTTGCTAATACAACTAACTCTTCCTCATATGTGCCATACTTACTTCTTTCCTCAGTGTACACTTTATATTAACAGAGTTATTATAAAGCACATTTTCTGAATCTGCAATCATTCCTTTGACAATTACTGGTACCCAAAGGAAAATTCATTTTCTTTGCATTACCCCAGTAATACATAAAAGCTGTGTCATCTTATAGTAGTACATTATGAATCACATTATAGTATCTTAGATCACAGAACTGTTTAGATGAAAAACAGTGCCAAGCCCCCACAGCTCATTTCTTTGCAATATAATCAGAATGAAAAGTAATTTAAGAGGACTGAAGGCTGGTACTTTTTTTTTCCACTCTGCTCATCTCTGCACAATTATTAGAGTAAATAAAAAACCACTTTCCTGCCATCCATTGTTATACATTCCAAACTTTTAAGATAAAAGTGGTTCTTTGTAATGACTGAATCAATTATAGCTGATAGGCTAAAGCCAAATAGGTTGAAGACAATCTTCCAAACAGTGGAATATCATTGGATATGTAAAACACTTTCCCAACAATGTTCATGACTTTCTTCTATTTTTGAGAAGAGTTTCATATGCTGGACCACTTTTTAGCCCTTGTTGTTTATCCCCATTGTCCACAAAGCTAGGCAGCCAGTGATCACACTATTATCGGAAAACCACATGGAGTTGGATAAGAAGTGATATTTACTTTGTCTTTGACTAAAGTTCATCTCCCAGGTTTATGATTACATTTGAATTTCAAGTATGGGACCTGTGTTTTCTATGTGTTTAGGCTAAAGAAGAGAGTATAGAGAAAATTCCTGTCAAATTTCACTCAAAAGTAATTTCATGAGAAAGGGATAACTTTGAAAGCATTATCCAAACTGAATTCCCATTTGCAGCAAGCTATACAACAGCAGGAACAGGGTAAGGGTATGGAATGGGACATGAGTATATATCTTTGTGTAATTTTAACATCTTATATTGAAGATTCTGAAAACCTATCTCTTGGAGAAAAGTTTCTCTCTTAATGTTGGCCTTCTGTAAACAGATTGATAAGTGCAATAGTTGTAAATCTACTTGACATTATAATAAACTGAACTTTGCAAAGTCCCTTTCTTAAACCAGACTAAATTTCTTATTTATTTATTTTGTGGTACTGGAGATGGAACCCAGGGGCATTCTACCTCCGAGCTACACCCCCAACCCTATTTTTTATTCTTTATTTTGAAACATGGTCTTACTAAGTTGTGGAGGGCCTCACTAAGTAGCTGAGGCTGGCCGCGAACCCGGATCCTCCAGTCCCACCCTCCCAGGTACTGGCATTATAAGCATGAGCCATCACACCCGGCTTCAGACTAAATTTTTTAAAATGGAGATGGTATCTTACTAATTTTTATATCTCCAATCCTTTGCACCATACAGCTTGGTTGCTTGGTTGCTTGGTTGCTTGGTTGGATGGATGGGTGGGTTATTTTCACATATAGCAATACTATCTTGGATCCATTCAATATTTTTACTCCTCTTCTTTCTTCTCGTTCTTTTTTTTTTTTTTTGGTATTGGAGCTCCAACCAGGGGGCATTCTACCACCAACCTAAGCTACACCCCAGCCCTTTTTACTGTTTATTTTGAAACAGGGTTTTTTGCCAGGTGTGGTGGCTCATGCTTGTAATCCCAGTACTTGGGAGGCTGAAACAGGAGCATCATAGGTTCACAGCCAGCCTCAGCTACTTAGTGAGGCCCTCCACAACTTACTGAGACCCTGTTTCAAAATAAAGAATAAAAAATTGGGCTGGGGGTGTAACTCAGAGGTAGAATGCCCCAGGGTTTAATCCCTAGTACCACAAGAAAAAAAAAATGTTTCATTGCTGAGGCTATCCTTGAACCTGTGATCCTCCTGTCTCCCCTACCTCCCTTCCTCTCTCTTTCTTTCTTTCTTATACTGGGGATTGTACCCAGGGGCGTTCTATCTCTGACTTTTACCCCTAGCTCTTTTTATTTTTATTTTTTATTATTTTGAACAGGAGCTCACTAAGTTAGCTCGCACTGGCTTCAAGCAATCCTCCTGTCTCAGCCTCCCAAGTACTAAGATTATAGACGTAGCCACCATACCTGGCCAGTATCTTTCCTCTTTCATTTGTTGATAAAAATTTATATTGAAACAAAACAATTTTACATCATTTCCCTCTATAGTGCTGTTCTTTGCTTGCCATTTATTTCTCACACTGACAGAAAGCAAAAATGTAACTTATGGGTCTTCGTAGGTACTTTCTTATTCTGCATATTGATTGAATTCAAGGTGAGACTCAACCATGTTTAAGGGGAAACATAAATTTTATGCTCAGTGATTTTCATAGGGGAGAAATAGGAAACCATTTTTTCCCTCCAAGAATTTTAGGTGAAAACTTGATATTGTTCATCTAAGTCTCCTCAAATCCTGATTCCCTGGTCCTTTTTCTTCTTTGTTAGTTTAAAACTAGAAAGGCCACTTAATACATTATTCTTACCCATTGAACCCTAAAAGGCAGCATATTTCTAAGCTGGGTGTGGTGGCGCACATCTGTAATCTTAGTACTTGGGAGGCTGAGACTGGAGGATCTCAGATTCGAGACCAGCCTCAGCAACTTAGAGAGGCCATCCACAACTAAGTGAGATCCTGTTTCAAAACAAAAAATAAAACAGGGCTGGGGGTGTAGCTCAGAGGTAGAATGCCTCTGGGTTCAATCCTCAGTATCACAAATGAATAAAATTTTATAGCTGGGCCTGGTGAGGCACACCTGTAATCCCAGAACCTGGGAGGCTGAAACAGGAGGACTGCTGGTTCATTGACAGCCTCAGCAACATAGCCAGACTCTCAGCAACCTAGTTAGACCCTGTTTCAAAACAAAAAATAAAAAGCCCTGAGGGTGTAGCTCAGAGGTAGAATGTGGTTCAATCCTCAGTACCACAAAAATATGTTTTTTCTATAGGTTGTTAATCAGTACTCTTAACAATCATTGTTTAGTTTTTATTCAGTTTCTTCAGTTTAGATAAATACACCTGATACTGATGATATACAGGCTAATTATAAGGGGATATGTTCACTTTGCTATGGTCATTAAATGGTTTATTCCTTTTAATTAATGTCAAACGCACATAGGACAATGATTCAATGCTATTTTGAATGACACTGAATGAATTCTTAAGCAGTGAATTTTTTCAGAACTAATGTGAAATAATTTTGTGGAACGGACACTATCCAGATCCTCACTCAGAGCAACACCACCACCTAGGGGCCTCTCCCTTCACGGCACGCTCTTCTCACACCACCGGCGTCCTGGGAACCAGAGCTCAGCCTGCTGAGGCCAAATGATTTGTCTAAGGTTCCTGCTGAGCCTAAAGTAAAACCTAACTCTGCTGACGTCCAGGCCAGTACCTTTCCACTTGTGCTAAAGTAATACATTTATCTTTAGCAGTGAAGCATTTGGAAATGACCTTATTGGTCTGTAAAAGTAGTAATTTCTCATACAATTCTCATGATTAGAAAGAGTTGCACAGAATAAATTAAATCCCTGAATTTTTCTCTTTCAAGAAGAAAAGTCCTAACCTGGGCGTGGTGGCGCACGCCTGTAATCCTAGTACTTGGGAGGCTGAGACAAAAAGATTTCAGGTTCGCAGCCAGCCTCAGCAACTTAGTGAGGCCCTCTGAAACTTAGTGAGACCTTGCTCCAAAATAATAAAATAGGGCAGAGAGTGTAGCTCAGAAGCAGAATGCCTCTGGGTTCAATCCTCAGTACCACAACAAAAAAGAGGAAGAAGAAGAGGAGGAGGAATACTGTCAACCTCTTGGTTTTTTATAGACAGTTTATATTGATGTTACCTAGAAACTCAGACATGAACTGATCCATTCAATGGAGATTCCTTTTTCTGTTAAATAAGGAATTTATTTGGAGCCAGGTGCGGTGGCACACGCTTGTAATCCCAGTACTTGGCAGGCTGAGACCCGAGGATCCAGATTCGCGGCCAGCCTCAGCTACTTAGTGAGGCCCTCTGCAATTTATTGAGACCCTGTTTCAAAATAAAGAATAAAAAATAGGGCTTGGGGTGTAGCTCGGAGCTAGAATGCCCTGGGTTTAATCCCCAGTACCGCAAAAAAAAAAAAAAGGAATTTATTTGGGTTTTGTTTGTTTGTGGTACTGGGGATTGAACCCAGGGGCATTCTACCTCTGAACTACATTCCCTGCCCTATTTGATTTTTTTATTTTGAAATAGGGTCTCACTAAGTTAAGGAGGGCCTCGCTAAGTTGTTGAGGCTGGTCTTGAATCTGTAATCCTTCTGTCTCAGCCCCCTAAGTACTGGGATTACAGAAAATAATGAACATTTGAATGCTAGGAATATCAGCTCTTGTAAAGGTGTGTCTATAGGGCTGTGACCTTGGTAACAGAAAGCAATCTCTTTTTTTTTTTTTTTTTTGCGGTACCGGGGATTGA
>PVJS01051993.1:0-13776 GCA_004027185.1 Glis glis
GCCTCTGGTTGTTCGCCTCCCTTTTTCTGTCTGTGTATTAATCAGTGGGCTTCTATGTATTCTTAAATGTTACTATCTTTAGTTGCTATCCCCCACGGAAGTCGTGTGGGATTTGTATGGCTGTTCCGTTTGGAGCACCCGAGAGAATTTAGAGACAGGCTCCTCTCGGTGTCCTTACTCTGCCGCCATCTTCCCTCCCGCCATTTCTCTTCCTAAGCCACTTTTCTAAGTTTTCTTTTTCTATGTCAGTTTTCTTATCTGTGAAAATAGATATAAAACCCTATAGTCTAGGTTTTTTATGAGAATTAAATGAGAAGCTATTTTAAAACTTGGGGAACTACAAAGGTATTCAGTAAGTATGGAAAAGAACTATTATTACAGATTTTTCTTCTTTGTCAATAGATAAGAAACATCTGAAGATGTGTCATATGTCAAATTAGTATTTTCGCTGAAAATTAGTTTAATTCAATGGGTCTTAGCTGGAGGTGATTTTGCACTCCAGAGGATATGTGGCAATGTCTGGACTCATTGTGTTTGTCACAAGTAGAGGGGACTGCCCGCCTACAGTGGGGAGAGCCCAGGGGTGTTGCTAAACATTTTATAGTGCACAGCACCATTGCCCATAACAAAACATTACCCAAAATGTTAGTATTGTGGAAGTTGAGAAAAATTGTTCAGACTGTATTTTTTTAAAAAAGAAGAGAAACAAATGTATATGGCATAAATTGTAAGGATGTAATAAAATTGTAGTAGTCCTCTATTGCCTAGAAGTTGCACTTTAAGACAGATTTGTACTAAGAATAGGCGAGCTGATGATGCAACTATTATAATTCATGAAGAGCATGTTCATGCTTCCTGAAAATGATGTTAGACCAGAGCTTAATGATATGTCTAGTCATTTTTTTACCCCTGTACTACAAATAATACTAATCTCAAATATTAGAAAACTATCCAGACCTCAGCTCTCTCTCTCTCTCTCTCTCTCCCTGTCTCTCTCTCTCTCTCTCTACCTAGTGAGGCCCTCCGCAACTTCGTGAGACCCGGTTTCAAAATAAAGGATAAAAAATAGGGCCGGGGTGTAGCTCAGAGGTAGAACGCCCCTGGGTTCAATCCCCGGTACCACACACAAAAAAAAAAAAAAATGAAAGAAAACTATCCAGAGAGTAGTTTCCAGTGGAAAAGTTACTATTTGGTTGTAGCACCTGCAAATGGATATTTTTCTCTGCTTACACTGTTTTCTATTTCTCTTTTTTGTATGAAGGGAATCTAGCATTCTCTAGGACTAGACCAAAGGCTGTGCAAATGTACATAAATAATGCAATCTTTTCAACACATGGCTAATTTCCATGGTCCGACTTTCTCCAGTTCTTATCCAAATCTCTTCCACATCCCTTCTGGAGAAAGAAATCTTAATTTTCTGTGTCCAAAATCTGTTTGTATTCAAGACAGTCACTCATATCAGAATAATAGAATGGAAACCACTTGACGTAGAAATGTTTTTCATTTGTAAATGGAGGCTGTTGTCAAAGTAGAATGGGAGGAAGTTTGGCAGTGCATCTGATGGTTATTTAATACTTAAGGGATTAGGCTACTTGACACACTTGGTACCTCCCTTCCAGACACTTACAGTCCAAAATTCTAAGGTAATGACATAGCAATATGCACATTACTCCTCCCTCCTTTAAAAAGATAATGTGTATAATTTTCTTCCTGTTTCATTTGGACCACATGTACCTGATCCTGTGCCAGAGAATACAAAGAATCTTATATCAACCTCCCTAATTACTGTGAACACCACAGAGTATGTAGGTTTTCATTAAAGCTGTGAGAGTTGGTTCTGGAGATGCAAAAATGCAGTTTTATTCTAGGTAGAAGAAAAGTTAAAATCGTCAAAGAAAGTAAAAAGAAAAGCAACGCATTACTAGCAGTGAGGAGATTCAAGAATAATATGCATTTAAGGAAGTCTGAGTAGTATCAGGCTGCAGGCAAGTAGAAAAGGTTCAGTGTGTTTTATTTTATTTTATTTTACTTTGTATTATTTATTTGGTGCCTTGTAATTTTATATCATATTGGAATACAGAGTGTCAGACAAATACATGCACACAGCTCTTGGTGCCCTCCCCACCAGGTCCCTCTCTCTTCCCTCACCCTCCAAGCGCATGTCTTTGATATTGGAATTAGTAGTTTTCTATACATTCATAACATTATTTCAACTGTTATGATCTTTATGACTTCATCTCCCTTCCCTAGTCTCCCTCAGTCACTCCCCTGGAGTCTCTGCTCATCTATCTGATGCTGCCTTATTTCCAAATATCTCTCTAGCTTCCATATATACAAGGAAACATACATTCTCCCATTCAATACCCCTCCAAAGGAAGACTGACAAAAATAAATTTCACCTTCCAGTTCCTTCATGAAATACCCAAGATGAAATGGAAAGATAAAGTGATCACTGTTGATTGTAAATTAGCTCTTCTGAATAATTCAGGTACTGAGGACAATTAGTAAATGACTGGTAAATTCGGGTACCTCTGCAAGTAAGTATTTAAAAGATAGCAAATAAAATATTTCCACTTCTGTGTTCTGAATGTTTGTGTCTTCCCCGAAATGACAAGTAGAAACCTAATCACCAGTGTTAGGGGTTGGGGCCTTTGGGAGATGAATAGGCATAGGGTGGTGAAGCCTTCATGAATGGGATTAGTAGCCTCAAAAAAGAAGCCCCGGAGAGCTGCCTTCCCCCTTCGCTGTGTGAGGGCATGGTGAGAAGGTGCCATCTGTAAGCCAGAAAGCAGGCCTCACCAGACACCAACTCCAAGGCTGTGAGAAATGAGTTTCTGTTCTTTACAAGCTACCCAGTTTATGGTAATATGTTATAGCAGCCTGGATGGACTGAGACACCTCCCCGGCCAATCTCAGGCTTCCACAGTGGAAGTCGCCTGAGTCAAGAAGAGAGGTACAATAGCAAACCAGCAGGTAGCATTCCCACCATGAGGAAGCAGGAGATGTAAATAACCCTAAAGCATAAATAATAGGAAATACAGTACAATAACCAGGAAGCGATGAGTTGGGGCATCTAACACCTTTTGAAATATAATTTGTAAAATGTGAGCTCATACAGTTTAATATTTAATAATAGCTATGCTCATACTAGGCTCACAAAATTCCTGAAAATATAGCAGTCGGTTCTAACAAGTCAGTAGCAGTGACCTCAGCACACTTCTGATAGGGATTATTTCAACCTCCCTCTTCTCTTTGACATATACATTTGGAACTTGACATCAAAGATGACAAATAGTTACTGTAGGAATATTGAAGGTTGATAAACTGGAGGAGAAACATAATTTAAAAAATTTTGACCACTAAGGATATAGCAGAGAAAGCCATAGGACAGAAGTTTCACTGTAAAAAGGAAAAGAGGTTGACTAAAGTATAGCAGTATTTGGAAAGAGTATAAATATTAGGGTAATTTATATTATAAGACCTAGAAGAGATTATCGACAAAATACAGAATGAGGAAGATGATTTCAGAAACTATGAATTTTCTAGTGTGGTTGTAGGTGCATTTAGATGTAAAAGGTTTATTGAATTATAAAATTTCTGTTTATCTTCAAATATATATATATATAACCACTGACTGACAACATTAGCTTCATTTCTGCGTGTCTGTATATATATATATGTGTGTGTATGTGGGCAGGTATGTGTGGTCAAATGTGCCATCTGTCAAACCAAATTTGAAATGCACAGTTTTTATTAAGGATCTTTGAAATCTTTTGTAAGGGTCTTTTGTAATTAGAGCATGAAAGACAAGTAGACATTTTCTTTGGACTGCCTGAAAATTTAAGGTACGTTTTTGTCTTTGTGCCAAAGAATTGCGTACTTTCAGAGCTAAACCCTATATTCCTATGGCTTTTATCAAAAAGATTCCATTTAGTAAATTGCTCTGGATTTTCCTGTTCCTTTCTTGTCTTCAGAAAACCACAATAAACTATTTTTTAGTTGAATAAAATAAAAGTAGAATGCCTCACTTCGGAGGGGAAAAGAATAGATGACTATTGAGCTTAAAGAGGAAAAAAATTCTAAAAAGTTATGCACCACAATAAGGCTTTGAAAATGAAGCCTTGAAAAAATGAAAGAATGACAATTTGTAAATCAGGAGTCCAGAAGTTCTGTTTTATGATTATGTTGCAGTTTAATTTCTTTATATCTTTCTGCCATTGTTAAAAAAAAAAGGCAGCCAGAACTTCAAAGGGCCCCCGCATGTGTTCCGAATCAGGGCTTCAGAGCTGATGTCTGACAGCCCAGAAATTAAAACAAAATAAATGTGCTGTTTAAACTCCCATTTTTTCCAATAACAACAATAACAACAAAATCACTTTTTCTGTATTTAGGGTACCCCCACACACCCTTTGTTAACTTTCAAATTCTGTTCCCTTGGATATGTCCTCATTTAGCAATTATGGGCCTGGCCCTACAGAGTGCAGGATTCCCATGGACTTCAGAGGGGATTTCAGACAACTAGAGGGATGTCCAGGCTTCAGGATCAGCCTTCGTGGCTTTGACTTTTTTTCTGTACATTAAAACAAATCCCCCTCCCCCCCAGGAGAAGAAAGACAAAGAACCTTAGTTGTTAGGCCGTGCCCAAACACCTGCGTTTGACTGTTCTTGCATTCTCTTAGGATGACGGAAACAGACATCTCGAAAGAACAAAGAAAGGCTTGGCTAGGGGATGGTTTGTGTTTGAAAGTGTGCTCGCGTGAATGTGAAATGTCAGTCACTGGCCAGAGCATTGGCAGCCAGTTCTTGGAGCACTGAGGAGAGTAATTAGAGTTTGACCCGAGAGCTCTGTTTTGGGGGGTAAGGATGAACCTTGAGTGATGTAGAATCATTGTGCAAAGGGACTTCTGCAACAATTACTTTTACAAATGTGGATGCGAGGATACCGTCTCTCATAGTGACAACATGGTTTGCTTAAGATAACACGGCTAGAGAAGTGGCGTGGAATTTTGGTGAATTCTACCATGTGGTTGATAAGGAAGATATAGAAACCATTGGGCTTCAGAGAGAAACACATACAGAAGTACTTTGGATTTAGGTACAACTTTGTGCCTGCCTATCAGCTTCCTCTTTTAAGTGGTGTTAACAAACAACCAGAAAGTGTGGACAGTTAGCAACCAGGAGTAAAGGGTTTCCCGCCACGTCTTTGCAAGAGAAAAGCAAACCGCTCTGGGAATACCCAAGTTTAGCGGGCTTGCGTTCCTTCTCTCTTCTCCCATAATGCCATCTCACAGCCCACACATCTGGCCTGCAGAGCATCCCAGAATGTTTATTTCCGGACCCCGAGAGGCTTTCCTGAGTATGGGGTAGTGTCCATGTTTTGTTCATGTTAAGTTACATTCCAAGACTATGCTGTGCCCAAACAAAGATGAGACAGTTCGACTTTCACCTAGAAATTCTTTCTGTGAGCACATGCATGGACAGATAATAGTAAAAGTGTGATGAAATATATTCAAAGTTTGTAACTGTGAAACCTTCGTACATTCCTTGGGAAAGAACTAAGAGAAGGTCGAAGCATTGGTACCACGCTCAGACGCTGTCCTGATGTCTGCAGTCAGTCCTGAGGAAGAGCTGAGAGTTAAACAGGGGCGCTGTGTCCTCTGCATGGCCCCCTGGACACCAGTGTGAGGGAAAGTGGCACTGTCCTTTCTTGGTAGATGTGACCGTACTGGCTAAATGGCTGATGCGCCAGCAACCGTGATGTTGGGCGACTTTTCAGAATCATACAATTACATGGAAAATTAAAAAGGCATACATGTTAGAAAAGACAGTCTCTGATTAAGTTAATGTGTGATACTGGGGTTTGAACCCAGAGGTGTTCTATCTCTGAGCTACATCCCAATACTATTTTATTTTTTATTTTGAAACAGGGTCTAAGTTGCCGAGGGTCTCCCTAAGTTGCTGAGGTTGGCCTTGAGCCTGCGCTCCTCCTGTCCCAGTCTCCCAAGTACTGGGATCACAGGCGTGCGTCACTGTGCTTGGCTGACACTATTTGAGTAATTTTGCCAGTAGAATGAAGAGTGACCAGAGTAATTTCCTGAATGGGGGGCAGCAGGGCTAGCTCTTGAAGGATGAGTTATACATAGATGAGAGGAAGAGGCAAAGCAGACAGAGAATGCCACAAGCATCTCTGTCACACTCTCTCTCCAGTGACGTTTGCTGGCCTCTCCGGTGTCAGGCAAGTGCTCAGTAAATATGAGCAGTTTTCCATGTATTCACCCTAACCTCAAGTGTTATTATCCCTCACTTACACACAAGAGAATCGGGGTGACACCGATGAGAGAGATGGAATTCAAAATCTTACCTAATGCTTTTCCAGAGGAAAGCCTGAAGAGAAAGTGTTTGACAGTCCAAGTGTATCAGGGCCTTGATAGCCAAGCCCAGAGGTTCACACTTACTTGTTGTCGAGTATTCTGAGCTACATTGTCATGACTGTTGACAAACGTTAAGATTTCACAATCTAGATGATCTATTGGCCAAAGTAGGGACATCAGAATATATTTTCCTCTAAGTACATTAAATTTTCTTTATTACTAGACCTTTAAATTAATCATAATTATTTTTTAACTCAAGTTATTTGCCAAGGAAAGTTTTCTAAGTTTCATTTGCTTTGTTATTACCTACTACGTAAAAAGTCAAAGATTTAATTTGAACAGAAGATCTGAGGCAGATTATCGCAACCAGAAAACTACAATTGAGAGGACAGTATTCTTAAAACAAATTTTCAGAAAAGTGAAGTCAAAGGGCCCTTATGTGTCATTGTTCCCAAGGAGATGCCCATTATCATGATACTCTAAGCTATTTCTTTATCATTAATGGAGGGTTTACTCCATGTTGACATTTTACTCTATAATTCATCATAAGACTAACCAAAATGATGGTAACCACATCTGGTCAGTGTGTGTGTGTGTGGGGGGGGTCATTTTTATTTTTTGTTTTGAAACAGGGTCTTACTAGATTGCTTAGAGTCTCGCTATGTTGCTGATACTAGCCTCAAACTTGTGATCATCCTTTCTCAGCCTCCCAAGTACTTACAGGCATGTGCCACCATGCCCAGCAATGTTTGATCTTAAATGTGAGTACTCTCCTTTAATCCTGTATTTTGTGAGAGCTAGGATGTAGTTCCACTTGAGAAATCTTCCCAAGAGAAGAAAAAAGTCTTATCATTCCAGAATTAACATTCAATTATATAACTCTTCATTAGATTGGACACTTTTCTGTGAGTTTGACAAATATTAACATTTAAATATTGAGTCGAAGCCCTCAAATGTAAAGCAACCCGGTAATGACAACCTGCTGACATAAATTCACTGTGTCAGGCCCTTCTCAAAAGCAGATTTCATGGGGACAAAAGGGAAGAGGAAGGCAGCACTGGAAAGGGAGGCCGGGCTGGGACCAGGGCAGGGCAGGGGTGAAAGGGCAGGTGGGAGTTCCTGGAGGCCCTAAGCTGCAGTAACAATGTACCTTATGACTTTGATTTTAATGCCTATTTATCTTGTTGATAAGCAAAACAAGACTGGATCTGGGTTTTTTTGTTGTTTGTTTGTTTGTTTGTTTGTTTCTTGGTAGGCTTAAATTGTTGGCCACCACAAGTTATAAAACATATCAAAGGATCAACCCAAATGGCAGATCTCGAGGGGTCTTCAAGATTTTGTAGTCAGATGGCCCTCAATGCTCACTGCAGCTAGAGGGATCAGTAGAAAGACTCAAATCCCAGTAGAAGGACTTACTTTAAATGCAGTCTGGGTCTCACTCAGATATGTGTATTCGACTTGGTCTGGGATAAGGCTCAGAAATCTGCATTTTAACAAATAGCCCTGTGATTCTGATTAGCCAGAGTTTGACCACCTTTAAGAAATACTGATTTAGTCCAACCCTTGTCTTTGACCCTTACAGGATCTAAAACCTGGAGATGGGAATTGGCAGGTCCAATTTTCCATCAGATCATAGAACTTGAATTTAGTTGTCAATATCCTTTGTAATTGTTGATTAGTGTTAACCAAATTCAAATCAGTGATGCTACCCTGGTTCTGTTACTGAAGCTTCACAAGACAGACCAGATAATCATCTCTAGCAGCTAACAATTTTGAGAAAATAAGAATGAACAAATGCCTTGAGAGGATTTAAGCAGCTGGCTGAGAACATCTGGGTATCGCTTAAAAGGAGCAATTTCTCTTTAATGAATTTGTCTGAGGTTGAAAATTATGATGATGAGTTGCACAACTCTTTTGAGACATAATGGTTATGATAAAAGCCATATTCCTCTAATAGTCATTTTGAATTCCTTTTGTCATCTATGATTAATCAGACAATTTTAAATAACCAGTTGCTATTTTTTTCTGAAGCTATCACATATGTGATTGGGATAAGAAAAATGTTGATAGTCACACCGTACTAAAATTCCTATATTTTTCATCTTATGGGTCTGTCAGATAATAGCCAGATTAAGAAATTTTAACTACTTTTGGAAAATCTGACCTGATACTCTGAGGAAGAAGCAGTAGATCCAGCAGCTGCACGTCCCTTGCGTATCCCAGCTCGACTCCAGCCTACTGCATCTGTGAGCATCTTTGGTTTGAAATTCTGTTGCCTAATCTCCTTACAGACACTTGCTGAAAGATGTCCATGACTTCCCAGTTCTAATGATTCTAGAATGGCCAGCAGTCTATGCTTCTTCATTTATCCTGGTACAAACCCAGCAAGTTCCCTCAGTCCTGGCAACTTCTTTTTATCTTTGATCTACACATCCTGAATCTGGACTGTTTATTTCACTCTCTCGACATTCAATTCCATGGTCTGGTCATCTTTCAGATCCCTAAAATGTCTTGAAGTGTTTGATCTAAAATGCACCCCCCTCCTGGAAATGCTCTGCTTTTATTATTATGCAGCTTTTAGAGTATTTTATATGTTGGATATTGGGCCTCACTCGCTGTGTTAGTCAGCTTTCCATTGTTATAACTAAAATAACTACCAAGGACCTCCTAGAAGACGAAAGGTTTCTTTTGACTCAGGGTTGCAGAGGTCTCAGTTCATGGTCGGCTGGCTCCATTGCTCTGGGCCTATGGTGAGACAGAACATCATGGCGGAAGAACTGGTAGAGGAAAGCTGCTCCGCTCATGGCAGCCAAGGAAGCAGAGGGAAGGAGCAGAAGGGATGGGGGGGTAAACCCTTCCAGGGCATGTCTCCAGCTACCTACTTTCTCCAACCAGGTCCCACCTCCCAGTTGTCCATCCAGCTATCAGTGGATTAATCTGCTTGATGGATTAACCTACTGATAAGGTCAGAACTGTCTTGATCTCATCATTGTCTAAAAACTCTACCTCTGGATATCGCTGCACTGGAGACACAAGAGACTTTGGGGGCATTCTAGATCCAAGCCACAACATTCACAAAGAAACTGCCTTAAGTTGCAAGTCCTAGGGCATGTTCCACCTTGGGAAAGCAGGAGAAAATGCAAACTAAAAACTGTGATGCAATGTAGTCTGCAATATTTAACACCCTCAAAGAATTATAGTTCTATTGAAATATCTGATGTATATATGAGAAAGTTCCCATTCTCATTCAATGATTTTTTTCTTCTCCTTCTTTTAAATGGCCAGTGGGAATAGCCTAAAACAGAACAAAAACACTTTGATAATCAATATTTGAAATAAGCCTTTATTTTGTCCATATTGGCAGATTGAATCATAGCATTGTACAGATTGTGTAGGATTCTGGCCATGATTATAGGGCAGATTTCCTGCCATGACGTTGAAGACTGGGCTGATTTCTTTAGAACTGTCCTGTTGGACTTACTAGATTCTCCTGAGGTTTGCTAAGTGCTATGCTTTCCTTTGCAAATGGTCTTTAAGTATTTCAATTAAATGGTGATTTATTTTAAAAATCAGCAATAATAAATATGTAATACAAGCTTATGTACTACAGAATTCTTAATCTTTAACAAATATATCTAGAGATATTTCATATTTATTTAACATACAATTGCTGTCTAATTTAATCTAAATTAAATGGTTGCTTGAAACCCATAATTTGGAGGGTTCCTGAACCTCCTTTTATGGCAAGAAAAATAAGAAATCATCAGTTTTGCCTAGAGGGTAGATACTTATCTTTTAAAATCAGGTAATTGGGTCTTGAAATTAAAAACCTAGGTCATTTGGGAAATGCAATTCCAAGGAACGTTTTTGGCAATGAGACATATGTCCCCATTTTCCTTTGAGAGGATAGTTTGTTTTTCTACCATTTGTCAAAACTTTATAATTTAACTGATACTAATTCAGCATCTTAAAGATCAATTATCACCTGTTTACGAGGAATTTACACAATGAGACTCAATAGTGGAGATCTTGCTATTGTTTGTTTTTAAAGAAAAGACCAAATAAGTTTGGGTACTGAGTTAGATACTGTGCTAGTTGAGAATATCAGATTTTTACAAAAGCAAGTATTTGTGAAGTAACCATAAAGACAAATAGGAAAAACTAGTGAATAAGGATTTGGGCCATAGTCAATTACAAATACTGTCACAATCCTCATTGTCTGAGCTGAGTTTGGGGAATGCTGCCATGAATTAATGTGATGCTGGAGTTGAAATGGAAGCTAAGAGCTGGGTGAAGTGGCACACATCTGTGATCCCAGCTACTTAGGAGACTGAGGCAGAGGGACTGCAAGTTCAAGACCAGCCTTAGCAACTTAGTGAAATCCTGTCTCAAGAAAAAAAATAAGCTTATATACAAGAGTTAGTTTGAATATGGATAAGAGGGTTTTATTTTTTAGGGGGAAGGGGAATGGAAGGAGTGGTATATTTTCTTTTCAAACTGAAAAATAATCAGAAAAATCAAAGTGGATTTTTTTCCTGAAAATCAATTTTTATTAACATAAATTAAAGCCTGAATAAGAAGAATGGGTTAGTCATTAACATTTGAGGATTATTATTCAGGTAAGAGTGGCACAAAGACTGTAGCACTAATACATTAAACTCATGCTTCGGTATCTTTTTGTGTATGTGTGTGTGGTACTGGGGATTGCACCCAGATGCATTCTACCTCTGAGTTAACCCCCAGCCCTATTTTTTATTGTTTGTTTTGAAACAAGGTCTCGCTAAGTTGCTAAGAGTCTCACTAAATTACTGAAGCTGTACTCGAACCTGTGATCCTACTGTCTCAGCCTCCCAAGTACTGGGATTACAGGTGTGTGCCATCACACCCTGCCAGTATCCTTTGCATTTAGCTATAGTTGAGAGGTTGGAGGACAGGACCTGGAGTAAACCCACCCAACCTCTTATCACAGCTTTGCCATCGACTGGCCAAGATGATTCAGCAAGTTAATTTCCTTAGTACTCATTCTCCCATCAGACAGTTTGCGTGATGGTTAAATGAGATGACACATTGCAAACAGCATGGCACCTGGTGCTGTTAGCCCTCACTAGCATTGGTTTATAAATGATATAAGAGTAGGGACCACCTTACCTTGACTCATGTCTTCATTGTCCAGCACAGTCTTGGGTCACATCTAGGCTCTCAACAAATGTCTCTTAAATGAATGGATCTCCCGCAGTTATTCTATGCAGTCCTCTTGAGGACATGGTGTTTAATTTCAGTGTGTGTGAAACTAAATGAATAAAGTTCCTTATAAGTTGCATAGACTCATGTAAGAAAGAATCTGAGGAAAGAAGGACTAACTTTTCGCTTTGCCGTATCATAATTCTTTGGATTGAGCTTTTTCAGACACTCCTCATCTCATACCCTACCCCAGCCTTAATCCTTGAAAAAGATTTTTTATTTATACTCCCATAGTGTGCTTTTAAAAATTTCTTAAAGAAAGTAAAATATTCTATAGCAGGTATATCATAAGAACATATAATTTTCTTTTTTTACTTGCCTTTAAATCCCCCCCCAAAAAAATTAGTCTCTTGTATAACTACAGGTGCTGAATGAAAAAGTTGGATATTGTGCTTAAGAGCATGGGTTCCAGGGTCAGAGATTTCAAGTCCTACCTCTGCTGTTTTACCTTGGACAGTGTACCTAACTTCCTTGTGCTTGCTTTTGCATCTCTAAAATGAGAACAATGGCAATTCCTCTTGCATACTTCTGAGGTTTATAAGTTTTGAAGTGTTTAACACAGAAACTACCATATGGTAAGATTCATATACATTTTAGCGATTATTACACGGTCAATCAGGTCTATAATGTCTGCTTCCACTCTCTCAGCTATTTAGTCATCAGAAATTTATTTAACGTTTATTGGGATTGTCCAGCACTGTACTAGGTGCTGGATATACAAAGTCAGGTAAGGTATGGTTCCTATACTCTAACAGTTTATAGTCTAGTAGAGTGGTCTAATAAATTAAGAGCTATAGATAAAAAAAATGTGAAGGAGCACTTGGGATACATTGTATTCCTCCATTGCACCAGGTCAGGATATTGATTATGCTGAATTTAATAAATGAACGTGAGTTAGCTGGATGTGGACAGCACATTACATTAGTGGGCATCAGTGCTACAAGCCACTATTTGATTAAAGTATTCATCAAACTGTATAAGTAGTTGCATCCAAGTTAAGTGAGGAGTGAGTCTGGGGGTGTGGCAGAAGAGGGGGAGAGGGAGAGAGACCATGTCATTGAAGGACTTGAATTTAATCCTGAAAAGTGTGGGAAACCCATGACAGGTGGCTGGATGGCTGGGTGTCACACTCACTGCTCCGTGCTGGGGAGCCCAAGGTTTCCTGCTAGCATGCTTGCCTGTCTCCAGAGCCAGGGTCTTCTGCTTTGCGCACTCTCTTAGCCATCTAACCCTCCTTGAGCACAAGATCCGTCAGTTAGAAGAGCTCCACAGTGTCCAGCTGGCTGAGGCCCGTGGTAGCTCTTTAACAAGGCCCTCGGTTCCTCAGGTGAGTTCCCTGTTCTGTAGGTCTCTCTGCTTGTGAGCAGCGCTGAGTCTGTTGGCAGTATCTCATCACAACTGAAAGCTCATCATGAGCTACCATATTCTCTCCCAGCAAACACCTCCCTCAGATTCAACAGATCATTTTCGCACACTGTGGAGGTGCCTGGCTAAAGCCTAAGCATAGCCTAATCACTTGGCAGGCAGTGGATCAGTGAGAGCAGATGAATTCTCTGGGCACATGGTGACACACAGTGGTTACTATATCTCATTCCTAGTAAAAATAAACATGTTTTATGTGTGTGGATTTTTTAAGATTATTTTGGGCTCTTCTCACTTATTTTTAAGAGGCAGCATGCTCAGCAGTTAAGACCTCAGGATCTAAAGTCAGAAAGCCTGGAGGGAGTCCTGACTCTACTACTGTCTAGTTGTGTGACCTTGGGAAAGATATTCAGCTTCCCTCTCTGATGGCTCCTCTGTGGAAAGCTGGATACAGTATTTTCAGAAGCTGCCTCATGAGGTCAGCATGAAGATTAAATGAAAGAAATTCCCATAAAAAGCCCAGGACTTGCCTCAGGATAAACATTTTAGAATCATAAACTGTTGTAGTTACCTTTATTATTCTAGCTGGGTGTGGTGGTGCATACCTGTAATCCCATTACTTGGGAGGCTGAGACAGGAGGATCACAGATTCGAGGCCAGCCTCAACACTTAGGTCCTCTACAACTTAGTGAGACCTTGTTTCAAAATAAAACGTAAATAGGGCTGGGGTTGTAGCTCCGAGGTAGAATGTCCCTGGATTCCATCTCCAGTACCAAAAACAAAACAAAAAAACAAAAATCCC
>PVJS01051994.1:0-13747 GCA_004027185.1 Glis glis
TTATTTTGAAACCGGGTCTCACGAAGTTGCAGAGGGCCTCACTAGGTAGAGAGAGAGAGAGAGAGAGAGAGAGAGAGAGAGAGAGAGATCACGTGCGCGCGCTGAGGTTGGCGGCGAACCCGGATCCTCCGGTCTCCGCCTCCCAAAGTACTGGGATTACAAGCATGCGCCACCACGCCCGGCCTGCCAAATTTCTTTTATTCAAATACACATATCTTAAAGTAATGCCATCACAAAAATTAATAATTATTTTAATCAATAAACCCTTACTAGTTCGTTTTAATATTCTTAAACTTATTTGGCAATATTATATATAGGCACAATTCCTTTTTTGGGGGTGGAAAGAAAAGTTATTTATGCTTTTTATTAAAAAAAGTAACTATGTAATACAAAATGGCACAATTCCTTATACTTAATATTCCAAAGTCTTGGTGTGTGTGTGTGTGTGTGTGTGTGTGCGTGAAGCCAGAAAATTATCTACATATCACCTTCTGTCTAATTTGGCATTAAGAAGGTAATCTTATTGCTGGGTGTGGTAGAGCATGCCTGTAATCCCAGTACTTGGCTGAGACAGGAGGATCACAGGTTCAAGGCCAGCCTCAGTAACTTAGCAAAGTCCTCAGCAATTTAGTGAGACCCTGTTTCAAAATTAAAAAGGGCTGCAAGTGTAACTCAGAGGTAGAACACACCTGGGTTCAATCCCTAGTATTACACATACACACAACAAAAGAAAGCAATTTTGTTATATATTATGTTATATGAACTACGTCTCCAAGGTATGTGATCTATCACTTGGAGGCATGAGATTAAAGAAATATCATTGTTCATTTTTAAAATTCCTTCTATATTACAGTTCAATGTGTCCATTATTTAAGAAAAACTTTCCTCCCAAGAATTTAAAGCAAGGAGGTTTTTCAGAGTTATATCTGGGAATATCAAATATCTGCTTTTCAAATGACCTATTTTGTATCAGTTTCTCAGTCAGTGAGAAAATTATCAGGAAAATATTCATCAAAAAGTTTAACTATGATTTATTTTATTTATTGATTTATTTCTTTAGTGGTGCTGGGGATGGAACTCAAGGCCTTCCTTGCACATACCAGGAAAGTGCCCTACCACTGAGCTACCCCCAGAGCCCTGCTTCATTTTTTTATTATTATTATTTTTTTGCGGTACTGGGGATTGAACCCAGGGGCATACCTCTGAGCTACACCCCCAGCCCTATTTTTTATTCTTTATTTTTGAAACAGGGTCTCGCTAAGTTGCGGAGGGCCTAAGTAGCTGAGGCTGGTTGCAAACCCGCGATCCTCCTGTCTCAGCCTCCCATGTACTGGGATTACAAGTGTCCGCCACCACACCTGGCTAAAATTTATTTTTATTTATTTTTGTGTGGTACTGAGAATTGAGCCCAGGGCAGTCTATCTCCAAGCTACACCTGAATCATCCCCCTTTTTTAAATTTTGAAACAGGGTCTTGCTAGGTTGCTGAGGGTCTTGCTAAGTTGCTGAGGCTGCCTTCAAACCTGTGATCTTCCTGTCTCAACCTTCCAAGTACTAGGATTATAGGCATGCACCATCACACCTGGCTCTAGCCTTGCTTTATTTTTAAACAGTAGAAAATAAGTAGAGATTGCATATTTAGTAAGAAAAGTAAATACCTTCACTATGAGCAAAAATCTTAATATTGAAAGATTCTGAAAAGAATAGGTATTTCAGGTATCTAAACCTAAATTAAAATTTATTCTTAATTTTTAAAGTTAAAACACAACTTTTACTGCTCCAGAAAATATATTCATACTAACAGCTTAATGAAGAGTTCGATTACAACTTCTGACATTTTAGCAATCTCAGACTTGCTCTCTGGCTCTATTTTTTAATTTATAAAAATCCCACTAAATACAACAAACACCCAAACTGAAAGTGGAAAAAAATTAGACTTTTAAATGGAAACTTAGTATAGTGCTCACGTCCTAATTGCAGCTCCCCAGTCAGCATGTCTGGGTAGTCACTCAGTCGTGTCACTGTCATCAGACTTCTTTTATGTTGCAAAAATTAGAAGCACTTTTCCATGCCTGAGACATCAGGAATATGAATAATGGCTTCTGGCTTAACTTTGAGGCTTTACTAAAATAAAATGTGTATGCAGTCAGCCAAATGCTTTATTTCCACTTCCTTACTTTTTAATGGTTTACTGAAGCATCTCAGCATATAGATCAAACACTAGTGAAATATTTTTAAAGTTCTGTTCTGTCACTTGGGCAATTTCTTAAAATGCTGGTAACTGATGGTTAGAATGCAGTCTGAACAATGAGCCTTTAAAATATTTAAAACATAGCCGGGCGTGGTGGCGCACGCTTGTAATCCCAGTACTTTGGGAGGCGGAGACCGGAAGATCGGGGTTCGCCGCCAGCCTCAGCTCTCTCTCTCTCTCTCTCTCTCTGTCTGTTTCTCTCTCTACTTAGTGAGGCCCTCCGCAACTTCGTGAGACCCGGTTTCAAAATAAAGTATAAAAAAATA
Organism: Glis glis; assembly: GCA_004027185.1. NCBI lineage: Eukaryota > Metazoa > Chordata > Mammalia > Rodentia > Gliridae > Glis > Glis glis. Next base: position 2,517 of record PVJS01051994.1, read on the forward strand.
GGGCCGGGGGTGTAGCGCGGAGGTAGAACGCCCCTGGGTTTAATCCCCGGTACCACAAAAAAAAAAAAAAAAATTTAAAACATTTGAGCCGGGCGTGGTGGCGCAGGCTTGTAATCCCAGTACTTTGGGAGGCGGAGACCGGAGGATCCGGGTTCGCGGCCAGCCTCAGCTCGCTCGCGCTCGCTCGCTCTCGGGCTCTCTCTCTCTCTCTCTCTCCCTGTCTCTCTCTCTCTCTACCTAGTGAGGCCCTCTGCAACTTTGTGAGACCCGGATTCAAAATAAAGTATAAAAAAATAGGGCCGGGGGTGTAGCGCGGAGGTAGAATGCCCCTGGGTTTAATCCCCGGTACCACAAATAAATAAATACATAAATAAAACATTTGACCCCTGGGAATTTTATCCTAGGAAATAAGTAAGACCAGAATCAGAGAAGTCATTATGTGCAAAGATACTTATCATGGTATGATTTACACTGGAAAAACAAAACTAACTTTAAATGTTCAACAGCAGCAAAGGGGTTAAGTAAATTATGGTAGGTATACCTGATAGAATAACACATAACCATTAAAATCTACGTTTATAATAACACGAAAATGCCAATATTATTTTAAGTGAAAAAATAGACTTTGAATACAATTTATAAAGCAAAACAGAGTGGAATGAATTATTCATAAATGGTAACAGTGATTATTTAGTCTTTTTCTCTTTCTTCTTTTTTGGGGAAAGGGGTTCAAGTATTTTATACTAACTATAATGGGGGTGGTGGAACTTTAATTTTAAAAACCATAAAGACTGGCATGGTGGCACATAGCCATAGTCCCAGCTACTGGGGAGTTTGAGCTGGGAGGACCACTTAAATCCATGAGTTGGAGACCGGTTTGGGAAACATAGTGAGACCTGTTTCCAAACAAAACAAAACAACCCCATACGCTGGGCATGGTGTCACACGCCTGTAATCTCAGTGCTTGAAAGGCTGAGACAGTAGGACTGCAGGTTCGAGGACAGCCTCAACAATGTAGCGAGACTCTCAGCAACCTAGGGAGACCCTGTTTCAAAAAAACAAGAAATAGAAAGGGCTAGGGGTGTAACTTGGAAGTAGAATGCTCCTGGGTTCAACCCCCAGTACCACAAAACAAACAAAAACCCCATAATACTCGAATAGTTCCATTTCTTCTACTAAATATCTGATAGATTTCACATGAGCTGCAATTTTAGTTTTCTTTGATATTTAGTAATTGAAGTATTGATTGATCTAATAGGGGATATTTTTTCAGCTTTCTCATATGATTAACATTTTATGAAAGATGTTTTGAGAAATACAAAAATAAGATATGGTGATAACCAGTCACATGAATAGCATATTCCTATAGAATAGAAATAACATTAATTATGAAAATTATGAGATTCAGTCTTTTACAGGAATTCATATAAGCAGTACTTGGCACAACCCTCCTTAAATAAATAACTGAAAGCAATCATTAGCAATCTATTTTAGGAAATAATTTTTTGATATTAAAAATCAATGTTATGAGGGGGCAGAGAAGCTATAAATCTTAATCAAGTAAACTGGGGGGAAATTTCTTCTTTAATGTACCATCAAGGCACACTTTAATGCTAGTCTGGCTCGACCAAGAGTTTGGCCTCCACAGGAATCATTTGGAAAGCTGCTTCCCATGAAATAGTGGAATATTTCCAGCTAGTTACTCCAGTGTTCTGTCTGCTTTGCATTTTCCCCTCAATGAAATAGGACAATTAATAAACTCTGGTTGCAGTACAGAGCCCAAGTTCTAGCAGCAGCAATATTATCTTTGGATCTGGATTGAGGGACATGAGTTATTCAAACACAGCTCGGCTCTCAGAAAGTTGGCCATTTGGAATATGCACTTATTATTTTGAAATTCTTTTCTTTCTTGTGTTTTCCATCATTTTCCTCTCGACTTTTTTCTTACAGTACCCATGCAGGTCACTCACATTTTGAGTATTCATTATGCAGTTTTATGGCCATTTTTATATTTTTAATATGTATTTATATGTCAGTGTACCAACTGAAGTGGTACACTTTTAAAGCCCTATATACTAAAAGAACACAGAATGCTGGAACACTAGGAACATTCAAGGGCAACAGAGGCTGTGAGGCTGCATGCAGAGAGGGTGCTGGGATCCCAATGATCCACTTAGCTCTGCAGTGAACAACACTGACAATCCTATAAATGTTAGGCATTAGTTTTCAACTTTTAAACCCAACCTATAGATAAAAACATGAGCAACTTAAAAATGATTACAAAACATAAAGTAAGCCGGGCATGGTGGCACATGCCTGTAATCCCAGTACTTGGGAGGCTGAGACAGGAGGATCACAGGTTCAAGGTCAGACTCAGCAACTTGGTGAGGCCCTCCGCAACTTAGTGAGACCCTGTTTCCATATAAAAAATAAAATTGGGCTGGGGTATAACTCAGAGGTAGGACACTCCTGGGCTCAAAAGCAAAACACGCCGGGCATGGTGGTGCACGCTTGTAATCCCAGTACTTGGGAGGCAGAGACCGGAGGATCTGGGTTTGCAACTAGCCTCAGCTACTTAGTGAGGCCCTCCACAACTCAGTGAGACCCTGTTTCAAAATAAAGAATAAAAAATAGGGCTGGGAGTAGAGCACGGAGGTAGAAAGCCCCTGGGTTCAATCTCCAATACCGCAAAAAAAAAACACACACACACACACACACACACAAAACACAAATACTGTGGACTTTGACAGTGTGAGGGAAGAAGAGACTATGGGAAGCAGGGAGAGAATGGGTGGAAGGAAGGAAGGGTGGGAACGCTGATATCAATGAGGCAGAGTCAAAGCTATGATTTAAAGTAGATGGGACAAAAATAAAAGGTCATGTATATTATTTACAGTTAGGAAATAGTCAATGAGTGAACTACTGAAGAGAAACTAGTGAAAATTAAAAGGGGAAATGGGAAGATTAGTGCAGATGTGCTAAGTCCTCGCCTTTCCCAATGAACAGTCGACAGATAATCTCTTAAATCAATAAATAACAGAAGAAAATGACCATTTAGACCTGGAAAGACTAAATAATATTTCCAATAATCTAAATAATAACCACCAAAAGAAGCAACAACAGAAACTTGAAATGTTGTTGACTCTGGGAACGTAACTAGAGGTGGGAATGAATGGGTGGGGCACCACTCTCAGCCCTACATAAGTGAACGTGTGTGTGTGTGTGTGTGTGTAAGTGTAATACCTGATAAAAGTAAAGGAAGATAAAATTAAAATTTAACCCTGAAGGGACTCACACCCATCTTTGCCTACAGGAAGCACTTACTCCAGTATCAAGGCAAATACGATGAAGGAAGCCCTGCATGCGGAGAGCACACAGTCTGGCCTCGGGCTTCCCAACCTCGCCACTACTTCTTGTTGGACAGGGCTGTCCTGTAGGCTGCTTAGCAGCATCCCAACCGTTATCCACTAGATGCCAATAGCACCTCACTCTCTCCCCTGCCCATCCCTACGTACCACAACCAGAAATGTCTCCAGACTCTGCCAAATGTCTGTGGGAGAAAAATCAAGCCCAGCTGAGAATCACTCAGTAATAAAAAAGATGAGACAAGAACACTAATCCACTGAAGATGGAGCCAAATAATCAGCCCAGTTAATTGACTATGGGTCTACTGAACTATGCTCACTAGTAGAAAGAAAAAAGATGAAAATATAGTTTGGACAGCTGACTACCACTCCAAATGATAAGCAAATGTCCAGAGTGAGCTATGATTTGGGAAACAGGAATCTATTGTCTTTCAGCTGCTTTTAGTTTTTGTGTGCCTCTCAAAGTGAGAGCTTCTCACAGTGCTGAATGGAATTCATCATGACATTAAAGCAATCCATAGTCTTTATATGATTCCCAGAAAAATGTTGGGCAAAATGAAAACAAGCAAACAAAAAACCCCACCAGCTATCAGCTTTCTTTCATTCATTCATTCATTTTGAACTGAAGATTAAATCCAGGGGCACTCTAAAATGGAGCTACATCCCTAGTCCTTTTTTTAAATTTTTTTGTTTTTGCAGTACCGGGGATTGAACCCAGGGGCATTCTACCTCGGAGCTACACCCCCGGCCCTATATTTTATCCTTTATTTTGAAACCGCGTCTCATGAAGTTGTGGAGGGCCTCACTAAGTAGCTGAGGCTGGCCTCGAACCCGGATCCTCCAGTCTCTGCCTCCCAAGTACTGGGATTACAAGTAGCTGAGGCTGGCCTCGAACCCGGATCCTCCACTCTCTGCCTCCCAAGTACTGGGATTACAAGCATGCGCCACCACACCCAGTTTAAATATTTTTTGAGAAAAAGCCTCACTAAGCTGTCAAAGCTGACCTTGAACTTGCAATGCTCCTGACTCAGCCTCCTGAGTTACTGGGATTACAGGCATGCGCCAATGTATCTGATGCTGTCAGATTTGTTGAGAAATAGTATGTCAGGTCAGGCCTGGTGGAGCATACTTATAATCCAGCATTTGGGAGAGTGAAACAGAAGGACTGCTGGTTCGAGGACAACCTTAGCGATTTAGCGAGACCCTTACCAACTTAGCAAGACCCTGTTTCAAAATAAAAATAAAAAGGGCTGGGGGTGTAGCCTGGAGACAGAATGCCCTTGGGTTCAAGCCCAAGTAGCACAGAGAAGAAAAAAGAAATCGTATGTCATTGTCCAACAAGTCATGTAGATATTGAACACTCTATTTTATAAACTACATAAGGAATTTTCAAAGGTAATTTTTACTATACATACTTTTTGCCTTGCATGTTAATTTTGGAACTTTTAAAATGCATCTCTATACAGTTCATAGTATATCTATCCATTCATCATTCATGTATTCAACTTTTATAAAATTCCCTCTGTGTGTCAAGCATGTGGTAGATGCTATGGAAACAACAGTTAATGGTTTGAATATAACCTAAAACTTCTAGGAATATAATTACCATGTAAATGCAGTAAACTCTAACTTGTTTTTGTTTCTTTTATTGTTATGGCATTATATTACTTACAAGTATTACATTCGTTTTCCATGGCTGCTGTAACAAATTATCAAATTGGAGGCTTAAAACAACAAAAATTAATTCTCTCACAGTCACAGTTCTGGAGGCCAGAAGTCTCAAATCAGCTTAACTGGGTCCAAACCAAGGTGTTGGAAGGGCTCGCTCCCTCTGAAGGCTCTGGATAGAATCCAGTCCTTGCCTCTCCCAGCTCTGGTAGCTGCTGCTGTGCCTTGATTTGTGGTCACACCACTCTAATCTCTGCCTGTGGTCACATTGCCTTTTTTCCTTTGGTCTGTGAGGTGACTGAATTTAGAGGCCACCAAGATAATCTCTGTCTCAACATCCTTAGTCACATCGGCAAAGTCCTTGCTTGCCATAAAAGGCAACATTCACAGGTTCCAGGAATTAGAATGTGGCTGTCTTTTGGAGGACCCATTATTCAACCTACCACAGGTAGGTTATAATACCTACTGGAATTTCATTTCAGATAGTAAAAGGGGCATTTAGATTTTTTTAATAAAAAGAGGTGTTGAGAATCACTGCTCCAGAGAGTTTTAGCCTAAAAGCTTTTTGCTTTAAAAACAAAACAAGCCAGGCGTGGTGGTGCACGCTTGTAATCCCAGTACTTTGGGAGGCAGAGACCGGAGGATCCGGGTTCAAGGCCAGCCTCAGCTCTCGCTCTCTCTCTCTCTCCCTGTCTCTCTCTCTACTTAGTGAGGCCCTCCGCAACTTCGTGAGACCCAGTTTCAAAATAAAGTATAAAAAATAGGGCTGGGGGTGTAGCGCGGAGGTAGAACGCCCCTGGGTTCAATCCCCGGTACCGCAAAAACAAAACAAAACAAAAAAAACAAGTGGCTCACACCTTCCCAGCTGGAAGCTGAGGCAAGAGGATGGTGTGACACAGTGGAGAGTCCATCTCAAAACAAAACAAAGCAAGAAAAAGCAAAATGGAGATCTTAAAAAGGCCCTCTCTCTCTTTATTTCTTCATTATTACTAGAAATTAAAATCCTCATAAAAGAATTATAACCTCCCTTAGGAAAAGGAAGATAGGAGACTGTGTTCTCTTTCTCAGAGAAAGAGATTTCTGTTATGGACTCTAGGAAGGACCAAAATTCTATTTGGAAGCAACAAGTGGTGAAATCCAGTATCTACCTTGACTCTTCATCAACCTTAGTGGCCTCTCATTGCCTTAGCAGAAACCCCACACTCTTCTGGATCTGAGACTTGTCTACCTCTTGTACCTTATGCACTAATTGCAATAAACCATTTTTGGTACCTTAAATACTGTACGTAGGATATACCTTTGTACCTGTGCACATGCTGGGATAATTCTCTTGCCTTGCCTCCTAGACACATTCTGTTTCAGCTTGGTCCTTTAGGAAGATTTCCTGACCCTCCACCCTGTTACGGTTTGGCTCTGGAATGTCTTCCAAAGGCCCGTGTGTTGAAAGCAGGGTCCCAGTGCCGCAGGTTTCAGAGGCAGGGCTTCCAGGCAGTGGTTAGATCACGAGGGTTCTGCCCTCCTCAGTGGATCAGTCCATTGATGGCTGCTAGGGTTTGTATTTAAGATGTCCCCCCCGCATGGCAAACTTCACATGTTGCCAATACAGCCAGGTTCAGAAAGGCTGGAGGAGATGGGTCCCTGGGGGCATAGCCTTGGGGACTATATCTGTCCCTGGATATTCATATCCATCCATTATCTCTTTCTCTGTCTCTCTTCCTCTCTTCCTCCCCCCCTCCCCCCTCTTTCATTCCTGGATGCTATGAGGTGGGAGTGGCTTTTCGCCATAAATCTTTCCTGTCAGGTAGTTTGGTCACACCGATGCAAAGCTGACTACAATACCCTTCACCCCAGAGAGAGCAAATCATCCCTTTTTTACGTTTTCACCACACTTTGTACATAGCTGTTACATTCAGCACACTACATTATAAATTATTTGCTTGTGTATTTGTCTCTCCTGTTATACTATGAGCTTTTTCAGAGAAGGAATTGGTTCTTAATATCTCTATATGCCTAAAAGAATGTTAAATAAATGAATAAATCTCTATCCTATGCTTCAGTTCTAAGACTTGTCTATCTACATACACTTGAAAGTCCACATATCCCAAATTGAACTGTTTTTATATTGAGCCACCTTCTACCTACTGTGTTCTTACCTCCATAAATAACACTATCATTACCCTAGTGGTAATGATAGAAACAGAAATCTAGGAGATATATAGATATCTCCTTTTCCCTTACTTTCCACATTCTCTCAGATATTAGTTCCCTTGAATTTTAATTCTCCCACATTTCTTCACCTATTTCTTTATTTTATTCACCCTTCTTACTACCTTGGTTCAATCCCTACTTATTCTTAGATTTTTGTAATAGCCAAGCCTGACTATCTATTCAGGCTAATGTACTCAGGTATTGTTAGTGTAAAGCAGAGCTAGAATGATAAAGGATTCTCCCTCAGGCAGAAGAATAAGAAAAGAGTTTCCATCCTGAACACAGTCCTGAGTACAAGCATGACCTGGAGAAAGGACTGTGCCTTTGTGAAAAGAACTATTCCAATCTATAGGTAGTGCTTAGATCTATTGTTCAGTTGATGTCCTGGGAATTTCTCTTACTTCTCTACTGTGCTAGATTCCCTTTTTCTTTGTTACTCCCTAAGTTTGACAAAGGGAATCCTCCACTGCTTGCTAAGTAAGCATGCAGAGGAGATAATATCTTAAGACCTGGCAAATATGAAAATGGCATAATTTAAACTCCACACTTAAATGATAGTTTGGCTGGGTATAGAATTCTATATTCAAATAATTTCCCCCAAGAATTTAAAAAGTATTGTTTCATAATTTTCTACTTTACAGTATTGGTCCTGGGAAGACCTTTGCCATTATGGTTATTTCTTTTTGGGGGGATAAGGATTTTTTGTTTTTTCTCTGTAAGTTTTTAAGGTGCTCTCTTTAAAGCTGTATTTCTGAATATTCACAATATGCCTTTGTATGAATCATTTTACAATTACTATATCAGATAGTTGGAAGAAACTTTTTAGATGGAAAGTGATTTTCTTCAGTTACAGTCCATAGATTCCCAAAGTCAGAGATACTGCCCTGAGATGGGGAGGACACTGGAATAATCTGATGGGGTGGTAGTAGCCTCAAGTGCAACTGGGGAGCATTGAGTAAAAATAAGGGGGCAGTAGAAGTGTGCAAATGGTGCTGAGAAAATTTTTTTTTCTGACAAGGGGGTAATAAGCCAATAAGTTTGAAAAGCTATTAGTTACATCAACATTTTTTAAATTATTATTCTCATGATAATTTTCTACCATCCCATTTTACCTGATTTCTCTTTGTAAAATTTTTATTATTTGCATGTTAAACCTCTGGAACTTATCTGCTAACTTTTTTTTAACCTTTTGTCTCCCATTTTCAAGCTCTTCTCCCCAGTTAATTACTTTAACTCTTCCAATCCAACTACTAAATCAGTTCTAATTTTGCTTTTGACTTGTAGGGCTCCTGTTTTCTGAATAGATTCTTTTAATAATTTCCTGTTCTTGTTTCAAAGATGCATTATCTTCTTTTAGTTTTCTGAAACTAATAAATATAGTAATTATTTTTAAGTTTTCTTCTGGACAGACATGGTGGTGCATGTCTGTAATCCCAGTACTTGAGAGACTGAGACAGGAGGACTGCAGTTTTGAGGACAGCCTCAGAAACATAGTAAGACTCTTGGCAACCTAGCGAGACCATTTCCAAACAAAAAATAAAAAAAGGGCTGGGGTGTAGCTTGGAGATAGAATGCCCCTGGGTTCAATCCCCAGTACCATACACACACACACACACACACACACACACACACACACACACACACACACACACCAAAAAAAAAAAAACCTATTCATTACATGTTTTCTCTTTTCCTCTGACTTTGTTTCTTTTTCCTTATTTGTGGTTTCCTTAATAGACTATTTTTAGAGCATTTTTAGGTTCACGGCAAACTTGAGTAGAAAATACAGAGTTCCCATATACCTCCTCTCCCAACACATGCACAGCCTCCTATACTATCAACATTCTGCACCAGAGTGGTACATTTGTTAGAACTGATGAGGCCCTTTGATATGTTAATATCACACAAGTTCATGGTTCACATTAGGGCTCACTTTTGGTGTTGTACATTCCATGAGTCTTGCAAATGCATAATGACATATATCCACTACTATAATATCATACAGAGTCATTTCACTGCCCCGAAAATCCTCTCTGCTCTGCCTATTCAGCCCTCCTAACCTCTGGCCACACTGGACTTTTTGCTGTATCCAGTTTTGCCTTTTCCAGAATGTCATATAGTTGAAACCACATAGTATGTAGCCTTTTCTGGTTGGTTTCTTCTTTTCCTTAATTGTATAAATATATTGAACAACGTAATCTTTTGATATGTATATGTAGTAAAATAATTAAGATAGTCATGAAAATTAACATATCCATCCCTCACATAGTTACCTTTTCTTCTTTCCCCTTTCCTTCCTTTCTTTTTTTGTAGTAAGAGCACCTAAAACCTACTCTCTTGGCAAATTTCCAGTAAACAATACAGTATTAACTATCGTCAAGATGCTGTACATTAGGTCTTTAGATTTATTCATCCTACTAACTTTGCACACTTTGATCAACAACTCCCATCCCTTCCTCCAGTGCCTCGGTTAACTCTGTTCTCTTCTCTGTTTCTATATATTTGATTCATTTAGATACCACAGAATTTTTCCTGTCTGGCTTATTTCACTTAGCATAACGTCTTCCAGGTCCATCCAAGTTGTCACAAATGGCAAGACCTCTTCTTTTAAGGCTGAACATTAATCCATTGTTCCATTCATATATAATATAATTTCCTTATCCTTCATTTACTGACAGACACTTAGATTGTTTCTATAATTTGACTATTACGAACTACAATGAACATGAGAGCATAGATTATTTCTACAAGGTTCTGACTTCATTCCTTTGGGTGGACACCCAGCAGAAGAATTCCAGGGTGGCCTGGTTTCTTTCACTTCCTAGAGTGCATTTAACATTCCTACAACCTTTTCATGGCTTGATGCTTCATTTCTTTATAGTGCTGAAAAATATTCTATTGTACCAACATATCAGTTTGTTTATGCCACTGAAGGAAATTTTGGTTGCTTCCAAATTTTGGCAATTGTGAATAAAGCTGTTATAAACATCCATGCACAGGTTTTTGTGTAGACATAAGTCTTGAACTCGTTTAGGTATACACCAATAGGAGTAATACTACTGGATCATACAGTAAGAGTATGTTTAGCATCACAAAAAAAAAAACCAAAAAGCAAAAACCTGCCAAAGTGTATTTCAAAGTGGTTATACATTTTCCATGAAGCAGTGAAGGAGAGTTCCTGAGTTCCTGGTGTCTCGCACCCTCCCCAGCATTTGGTACTGTCATTCTCAGGATTTTCACCATTCTAACAGGTGTATAGAAGAATCTCATTACCATTTCTGTTTGGTGTGTGTGTGTGTGTGTGTGTGTGTGTGTGTGTGGTTGTTTTAGTATATATCTTTCATTGGTCTTTCTGAAATGTCTGTCATACATGGCTGTCTCCTGGCATAAGCATGAGGCACTAACAGGCTGAACAGAAGCTCTGCGTGCACACATGAGGCTTCATGAGTGGGAGGCTTAACTATATGATAATCAGACAGGGGGAACTTGGGTCTTTATTGGAGGGCCCTCCACTATTTGTGGCTGTAGGTTCTTTTTCATGGGCAGAAGAAATTCTGTGCAAAGTACTCCTCTAATCCCTTAAGTGAGAGTAGAGGACTCAGTGCCAGCATTCTCAAAATTCAGAACTCCTACTAACTGGAAACTTTCACTTAATCTCTGTTTTCAGTAAGATAACCCTGCTCAGAGATGAAAGACAAGTTTACTTTTGAGCGACCTGAATTTATAATGCCTGTACAACATCGAAGTGGAAAGGTCCAATTATAGATGGTATAGATAGCTGAAGCATCAGTTGGAATCATCAACCCATACTTGGTAAACTTTTTTTTTTTTGGTACTGGGGATAGAACCCAGGGGCATTCTACCTCTGAGCTACACCCCCAGCCCTATATTTTTATTCTTTATTTTGAAACAGGATCTCACTAAGTTGCAGAGGGCCTTACCAAGTAGCTGAGGCTAGCCGCAAACCCAGATCCTCTGGTCTCAGCCTCC
>PVJS01051995.1:0-2500 GCA_004027185.1 Glis glis
CTCCCCTCCCCTCCCCTCCTCTTCTGTTCCCTTCTCAGCATTGAACCCAGGGGCTGAGACAGGGTCTCACTAAACTGCCAGACTGAGGCAAGCCTCAAACTTGCCATCTTCCTGCCTCAGCTCTCGTTACTAGAATTACAGGCATGCATTACTGCACCCTGCCAGACAACCTGCCTTTTTACAATATTCTTTTTTATTCTAAAGCAGAAGTCCACAGATTCCCACTTTGAGAACACTACTTTATATTTATTATTTATTTATTTATTCATTTATTTATTTATTTGTGGTACTGGGGGTGGAACCCAGGGGCATTTTATCTCGGAGCTACACCCCCAGCCCTATTTTTTTTTATTCTTTATTTTTGAAACAGGGTCTCACTAAGTTGCGGAGGACCTCACTAAGTAGGTGAGGCTGGCTGCAAATCTGCGATCCTCCTGTCTCAGCCTCCCAAGTACTGGGATTACAAGAGTATGCCACCATGCCCGGCTGAGCACACTACTTTAAAACCATGCCTGAAGCTGGGCCTGGTGACACATGCCTGTAATCACAGTACTTGGAAGGCTGAGACAGAAGGATAATAGGTTCGAGGACAGCCTCAGCAACTTAGCAAGACCCTTTTTCAAAATAAAATATAATAAAGGCTGGAGTGTAGCTCATAGGTAGAATGTCCTAGGGTTCAATCCCTAGTTCCAAAAAAAAGGGGGGCCTGCTGGGAGTGTAGCTCAGAGGTAGAATGCTCCCGGGTTCAATCCCCAGTACCAAATAAATAAATAAATAAAACCATACCTGTTCTAGTAATAAGTTGGCACAAAATATGATCTATTTTTGTATATAATTAAATATCTCCTTTATAGAGCCACTCTACATTAGGAGTCAAATCAAGATTGACTTAGTCCTTTGCTGTTTGACTTCATTAAAAGTTGTCCAACAGCTGGACATGATGGCGCACACCTATAATCTCAGCTTCTCGGGAGGCTGAGGCAGGAGAATTGCAAGTTTAGGGCCTACCTGGACAATTTAGGGAGACCTTGTTTCAAAATCAAATAAAAAGAGCTGGGAATATAGTTCAGTGTCATAGAGCACCCCCTGGGTTCAATCCCCAGCACTGCAAAAAGAAAGAAAGAAAAAAAAAGTCAGGCTGACTACCATTGGTATTATTAATAAGACCATTACAAATTTTATAGCCAACCACATTATTATGTTTATTCAATATTGTAAAAGAAATCACTGTGTATTCATAGATTTCCAAAAGTATTGGCTTACTACCCCCTTTTCAGAAAAAAAAAATTACTCACTGCCCCCCGGATGGTGCTAGCATTCTCCTCTCCCAAGAGCAGTATGACCAACTTTTGGAATCTGTGCCTAAACCATGTAGTAAAACACTCATGGTCCCTGCTTCAGGAAATGTACAAGATCATTCTAGCATGCCTAAAATACTTTGTAACATATAGTTCAGTAGTCCCCCTTATCTTATTGGGTTTCACTTTTTACAAGCATACCCAAAACACTGGGTCTGGTTTTAGCCCAGCATTTAGCTCAAGAATAGAGATTAGCCCTTTACTTTCTCCACATTACCCCCTCTTTTTTCACTTTCCATTTACCTCTAATATAAAAGCCATACTAGTAACCGACATGTACATGAATAATAGAAGCAAGGCCTTTCTAGGAAAGGAAGGAGCTTTACAGTCTACAACACCCCTCCATACCCATGGTTTCAGTTACCTGCAATCAACCATGGTCTGAAATACAGAAATAGTATCATCAGAAGGTCAATAGTAGCCTAAAGTTCCATTACAATTCCTATATCATTCCTCTTCATCTGGCATTGTATCATCCCACATCATCATAAGAAGGGTGAGTAAGCTATTTTGAGAGAGATACCACTTCTACATATCTTTTAGTCATAGTATATTGTTCTATTTTATTTTTAGTTAAGGTTTGGTTTGAGGGTTTTTGTTGTTTTGTGGTGCTGGGGATAGCCTCCAGCTATACCCTCAAACCTATTTCTTATTTATTTGGAAACAGGGTCTTGTGAAGTTGCTGAAAGCCTCACTAAGTTGCTGAGGCTGGCTTCCAACTGTCGATGCTCATGTCTCAGCCTCCCAAGTACTGGGATTACGGATATGTGCCACCACGCCTGGCTAGTTAAAGTTTTAATCTTTTATCATGCCTAATTTATAAATTAAGCTTAATCATAGGTATATATCTATAGAAAAAGTAGTATATATAGCATTCAGCACTATGGGCAGTTTTAGGCAGTTACTGGAGGTCTTGGAATTTATCCCTCAAGGATGGGGGTACTACCATAATTATGAATAACTATTTTAAATTTTCTCTCTTGCCAGGCGTGGTGGCACACGCTTGTAATCCCAGTATTTGGGAGGCTGAGACCAGAGGATCCGGGTTCGTGGCCAGCCTCAGCTACTTAGTGAGGCCCTCCTCAACTTAGTAAGACCCTGTTTCAAAATAAAGAACAAAAAATAGGGCTGGAGGTGTAGCT
>PVJS01051995.1:7500-13776 GCA_004027185.1 Glis glis
ATCAACTTTTGAACACAACTTTCTAATATTAACTTCTAGTAGTACAGCAGTTTGTTTTGTACATATTACTACCACATAGTTATACATGTTTGCAAATATAAACAGTTTTAGAGATCAGCTAGTCCAGACCCTTTATTTTTCTGATGAGTACACTGAAGTCAGAGTAAGTGGTTGGCACAAAGCTGTAATTAGAGCAGGTATTTTCTGACTTGCATTCCAGCATGTTTTCCTTACCCTAAGTCATGCTGTTATGCAGTTCATTTTTTAACAAATTAATACTTAAATGCTTCAAGACAAAACAATCTGGATTTTAAAATGCATTTTAAAAATAAATTGGGTGATGGGGATGTAGCTCAGTGATAGAGCGCTTGCCTACTATGTATGAAGCCCTGAGTTTGAGGCCCAGCACCCCCCCATTATATTGTATTATTTGCTATTGTATATTATTCACACCTAAATGAATTCCCTAATTTGGATCTCCTAAATAAACTAAAAATTCATATTCTACCTGTTTATCTCATATAAACATTTTGTAGTTTAGTCTAAATGTTAGAGAATGTGAAATATCTGTGATAAAAATTATATACTCAAAAGACTTCCTTTAGGAAAAATAACACTTTAGCAATTTAACACAGACTTTATGATAATAAAGTTCTTATATTCCAATAGTTTCAGGTTTTTTTAAAAAAATGTGCCCAATATTGCTGTAAAGAATTGTATTAGTCTGATATATACCATGAAGATTATAGGCTCCTTATAATATGCTTTAAAATCTTTAGTATGGTTATTAACCTATTCTTTTCACTTATTTTTCAAACTACTTATGTATACAACCCCTATGTAGCTTTCTAAGGAAATCAATATTCTAGAACATTTCATTGAACCAGTATGCAAATGTATTTACATAGGAATAAGTCTAGGTTTCCTTAAAGAGGGCAACAGAATTGAAAACTGAGTCCAACAAATAAATGAAAGTTTCTTTAAATCCATTGGATAATAGAGGCAGTGTTAAGGCCAACCATAGTGTTGAACTAAACAGAAGGATTACTCCTGGGCTTTGCATCAGTTGTTTTCTGCCGGGTGGCCTCACTTGTCAAAAAAAAAAAAGAAGAAGAAGAAGAAGAAGTTTAACAGGCAAACATTCGCATGGGCACATTGAAAAAAGGAGTATGCTTAATTCCATCAAAGCTTTAAAAAATCAATCATTAATTTATTCTAACTACAATTGTTGGTCATTTGTGAAAAACATCTGGCCTTTAAGTCATAGGAACCTAAACACCAGTATAATGTGAACACTTGTGAAGAAGCTTCAAGTTTGATGCAGTATAAAACGGCTGTTAGTGTATTTGTAGATTGTCTAGATACACATGGCATTTGTTTACTTACAATACTTTAAACACTTCATATTTTGAAGTTTGAAAATGTTACAAATGCAAATGTAATGTGGTTTAAAAAATAGAAAATTGTTAATTTGTGGCCTTGCGAAGTTCTGCTTCTTTGTCTTTTCATAATTGTTTAATAGAGTGATATTTCAGCAATCTTGGTATTACAAATGAAAATGGTTTCTAATGAAGTCTGAATTCAAGATAGAAAATGTATTTTTGAAATGGTTTTAGAAGGGACATCTCCTACTTTCCATACAACTAAGTAAATATTAAAATATTTGTTTTAAGATGGGACTTAGATACTCTTGGTTGCTCTCTAATTTGATATAGCTAGTCCAAATTATTTTATTCAAGAAACTTTGGTAGGAAAATGCAGTGAAGGAGATAAATAACTATATTCATATTGCAAAGAATAGGACTAATTCAGTCATTGTGACTATAGTAACATTCATTTTTTTATAACTTTACTTTTGTGTATGTGTGTGTGGTGCTGGAGATTGAACCCAGGGGCTTTCTACCTTTGAGCCTCAGAACTACACCCCCAGCCCTATTGTACGATTTTTTGTTTTGTTTTGTTTTGTTTTGTTTTTAGTTTTGTTTTGTTTTGTTTTGTTGTGCGGTACTGGATTGAACCCAGGAGCATTCTACTGCTGAGATATACCCCCAGCCCTATTTTTTATTCTTTATTTTGAAACAGGCTTTCACTAAGTTGCAGAGGACCTCACCAAGTAGCTGAGGCTGGCTATGAACCTGCAGTCCTCTGTCTCAGCCTCCCAAGTACTGGGATTACAAGCCTGTGCCACCACGCCCAGCTTTGTAGGTTTTTTTTGAACCAGGGACTTGCTAAGTTGCTGAGGGTCTCACTAAGTTTCTCTATGCTGGCTTGAACCTGCAGTCCTCCTGTCTCAGCCTCCCAAATGGCTGAATTACAGGTATGGGCCACTGCAGTCCAGCACATTTTTTTTTTTTGTAACTTTAAAGCCAGCAGAGGAACAGCTCAATGTAGGGATACATTTAAATATTAAGCTTTAAGTTAGTCAAGTTTCAAGTTCTAAAAATATATAATGTCACATCATAGCCACAAAATGATGCATAGACTGTCTTGTGTGTGTGTGCGTGCATGTGTGTGTGTGTGCGTGTGTCTGTGTGTGTGTGTGTGTGTGTGTGTGTGTGTGTGTGTTACTGAGGATGGAATCCAGGGGCATTCTACCTCAAGCTACACCCCCAGCCCTATTTTATTTTGAAACAGGGTCTCACTAGGTTGATGAGAGTCTCACTACTTGCTGAGGCTGTCCTCAGATGAACCTGCGATCCTCCTGTCTCAGCCTCCCAAGTATTGGGATTACAAGTGTGCGCAACCACACCTGGCTCCTCTTTTCTGTTTTTGTTACTGTTTTAAGAATGAACTTTTAAATTGTAGAAGAGAGCCTAACCTAAGCTTTAGGGGGTGAAAATTAGTTTAAATTTAAAATTATAATTTTAATTACATGCCCTAATATAATATGAATAGTTTATATATAAAAGTTAACCCCATGATAACATACTACTTACTCTAATAGCCAGCATGCCCCCTCCTCTGTCTCTCTGTCTCTCTCTCCAGTACTAGGAATTGAACACAGGGCTCTCAAGCCCTCTACCAATGAGCTGAATCCTCAGCCCTTTTTTATTTTGAGACAGGGACTCACAAAATTGGCCACACTGGCCTTGAACTTGCAATCCTCTTGTCTTAGCTTCCTGAGTAGCTGGAATGACAGGTGTGTGCACCACTGTGCCTGGTTCTAATGGTTTCTTACTGTACAAAGGAAGTTAAATATGATATAACCCATCTCAAAGGTTTCATGTAGAAGTGATTCATTTTCTTACTGTTAAACCACTTTTTTCTTTGTTTTTGTTTTGTTTGTGGTGGTAGGGATCCAACCCAAGGCCTCTTGAATGCTAAGCTCCACCCACTGAGCTACATCCCCAGTCCTGTCAAACTACTTTTACCAGATTACTCATATACTTTCTTTTTCTTTGTTTCTTCTTTTCTTTTTTGTTTTCCTTTTGGTACTGGGGATTGAATTCAGGCATTCTGCCTCTGAGCTATACCCCAATCTTCCTTATTTATATATGTATTTATCTATCTATTTATTTGAACAGGGTCTCTCAAAGTTGCTGAGACTGACCTCAAACCGTGATCCTCCTGTCTCAGCCTCCCAAGTACTGGGATCACAGGTGTGCTCTACCATGCCTGGCAGATTACTTGTACACTATATTTCACTCCTCACTGCTCTTTAGCGTCCCCTGGGCTTTTAATAATTACAAATTTAAAAAGACTATAGATTTCATAAATTAGGTTGGATTCTAAGCAAAATAATAACTAATAATAAAAAGCCCTTTTCACAATGATAAAAATACTAATCTTCAGTTTAGACATTAATTCTCTTTTGCCATAAACATATTATTGTAAAACAAGATGACCATGTTTCTAAAATGTACATTGAAAGTAAATCTAAAAATTTATATGTAATATGTAGAAGTAAGTCACTTGTAAAACTTTGTTTAGCCCTCATTTCAGAGACACTGATGTCCAAAGTACTGTTAGTATACTAGAGATGAGAGGAAAATCACTTAAAACAGCTTGTACAATATAATGTTTGAAATGGTTCTTTGAGTATGTGCAGATTATGGCTTGCATAGGGACTCCTTCCAGCTCTCTGGGAAAATGAGCTATTGACATTCTTTTGGGTCATCATCCAAGATAGGAGGGCAACCACGCGGATTTAGCAGATAAATTCATCCTCAAAGACCTTTATCCATTTCATTGCAACTTGGAAACATTCATGTTGAATAGTAGCATTAATGTAGCTTTTAGCTCTTCAAAGTGAGTCTTACATTTATAAAAGAAAAAGAAAACGACAATGAAGAAAATCAAATAAGTAGGGTAATAACTTCAGTCGTCTAAGAAGTATTCTTTATTTTCATAATTATAAAGCCCAACCCACTTTTTTTCTACACTAGTTTCAAAAATAGAATTTGAATCATATATTGAGCACTAAGCTTTTGAATTTTAATAATTGAATCAGTCCTGAGTGTTGCTTTTAAGGTTAGTTGTTTATGACAAAGAGCAAGAAATAAATTTGTTTTAATGTTTTCTGAAATGAGTGGTGACATTTGAAAGTAATCTAATTCAGGTTCTGACTCTCTTTGGATTCCATGATTCAGGCAAAAGGGAAAGGCAAAGCTGTAGTAAATGCATTCATTAATGGTATACACTAAGATTCACACACATGTTCTTTCTTGTAAATAGTGGAAAAAAAAACTTTTTGACTCAAACTAGAATGATACTATATAGGGCTGAATGTGCAGGAAAGGTTCCCACAATGCATTGTGCAAACCTAGGGCTAACAAATACCCTGCTGCTTTGAAACCCCCCCAAAAGACAAAGGCACAATGAAATAGAAAGCTTACCACCGGTAGCTTTCAAAACGACAAACTAGGCAAACTATACATCTCCACCACTCCAATTTTGTCAGAATGCTAATGAGCTTGCTCTGATCTTTACTCAGCTTCCCGTGTTTTCTACATCTTCAAGGACCACATGGTGCTAGCAAAATAAAGACAACTAAATGAGAATTTCGAATGCTTTTTGTGTTAGGACCTGGTGCTTTTCAGTGGACGCACTCGTTGAATATTCTCAACTTAAAAGAGTACAACAGGGGGTTGGGTATGAACTTTTTAACAGGAGGAAATTTGAACAAAAGTAAATTAGTGAGATGAGGAAAATATGAGAAAAATTTCTGATTAATTTCCACTCCATAATATCAATGACACCTTCAGCCCCACTCATACTCTTCTAACAAGAGATGCTGATAAAAGATGAATGATTCTGTGTTGTTCACAGTGAATGTTTAGTGTTTTTTTAATAGCACCATTCTACATAAAAGGCACCAGGAAGTACTCCGCATTAGCAGTTGAGATCACTAGTTAATAGGATGATGTCTTTTAGCTTTTGTCACAAGATTATTAGAAAGGATGGGTTTCTGTTCTCATCGTTGCATAGTTTGGAGTGCCTGTTGAGTACAAGTGCTAAAATACAGGTTTCTCAGTATTGTTTCACATGTAAAGCAAAAAGCCTTTTAATGCAACACCTTTTTCCTTTTTTACCAGGTGATTTTGTTATTGATCTCTAATCTGTCCCTTTAGCTGTATTAAATGCTTGAAGTGTTCTGCTTTTCACTGTAGCCTTGATGTTAGTTTTTTGTCTATAAATTCATTAACATTAAAACGGTCTATATACAGCATTAGAATCTATGATTTAGAAAGTGGCAGATTATATATATTTATGACTTAGGGTATAGAAAACAATGTAAAGTTAAGATAGCCTATCATATTTATGAGATTTTTAGTTATACATTTGTAAGGAACATATTTTTCAGTACCTCCCTTTTCTCTAGCAGTCACTGTATACTTACTTGGAGAATGACAATAGCCAACTCCATCTTTAATTGTGCCCATATCTAGAAAAGGGAAAAATAAAACCAACCAGGGATATTTTAGTAAATTAAGATACCTGAATTTAGAGTTAAACTGATTTTGCCTATAAACCCAGCTACTGTGGAGGCTGAGGCAGGAGAGTCGCAAATTTGAGGCTAGCCTGGGCATCTTAAAAACTCAGTCTCAAAATAAAAATTAAAGAGGGCTGGGTCTGTAACTCAGTGGTAGAGTAACCCTGGTTTTGGTCCCTAGTACAGAAAGGGGGTGGGGCGGGAAACAGCCTGATTTTGTACAACTCATAAGTAACCAGGAAAAGAAGGAAAGGATGTTTGATTTTAAAATAGTAGCCGGGGCGTGGGCACACGCTTGTAATCCCAGTACTTGGGAGGCAGAGACCGGAGGATCTGGGTTCACG